>CM076405.1:16133562-16146203 GCA_038363315.1 Mugilogobius chulae | reverse complement strand
TGTAGCCTATTGTGCTAGTTTTTTTGGAATAGGCTGCTTACTGCTAGTGTAGGCCTAAATACATTTAGGCTATTTTCAGTGTAACTATAGCCAGGCCTATTGGGTATTTAAAAATTGGCAATTCATAAGCTAAATAATTTAAGCTTTAGTTAATTAATGGAGCTTTCTAAATAAATAGCCTACTAAAATCAATTAAAGGCTATAGGCCTATTTTTCGAAAGGCTATTTATTCTTTTACATGATAGTTAGCAATTATTTATCTGTTTGCTTGTGGGTGTGTGTATATTTTAACTTTATCTAACTAAAAAGCCCCTTTTCGAGGAGGACAGATACCGCCGCCACATGCAGCATTATTAAGGCCTAAATTGAGCGACTATATTAGATCGTTTGCACCTTACGTTTGTCGATCCAATTCGATTTGATTTATGTAGACATTTGGCTTTGAATATATTAAGTTATAACTTTCCCAGTAGCCTACCTCATGATGCACTCGCAGGCTCTCCTCACTGCAGCTCCATGTGCGTTGTTGACTTAGTTGCGCCAAATATCAGAGCCTGTCCAACAGCTTATAGAAAAAGTTCTCCAAAGTGTTTCACCCCCATTGTCCGAGAGGCGCGTGTGCTGTGCGCTCAAGCAGTTGTTGGAGCAAGGTCCATAATGCGCCGTCCTTTCCACAGCAGAGAGTAAGGGGCTCTGCTTGCTTCTCAAAGAAACATCGGCTGTGTGTCTGAACCATTATATTTTGATGAAAGAAAGCCTAATAGCTTCAAAGAAGGAAAACCTAAGATCCTCTCCGCAGGTGAGACTGATAACCCCGATGGACAGCGTGCATAGAGTAGGCTAGCATAGGAGAGCACGACCTGCCGCTTAAGCCCGACTGAAAGCTACGCGCAAGACACTCTTTCTATCATAATAAATAAAACTTCACTCTTTCTGATGATCAGGATTGATTGACTTGACGTGTGTTTTTTTCCAATTTAACCTATTTCACAAATTGCTCTGCCTTAGACAGATTTAAACAGGACATTTCCCCGTTGATTTCTTTGTAAACCAAAGTGCCATTAATAGGCCTAGCAGATTGTAGGCCGTTCCTTTGACTAACACAATAATACAAATTAAATAAATAGCCTATAAGCCTGAACACATACCTCGCAGTTAATAGAAAGATATGTGATTTGTCCTCAAACCAATCTTAAACCTAATAACGCAAAGCCACAGAGGCGTTCCTGTGGCTTTACGCAGCAGCTGAAGTCTATAAACATTTGCATTTTGGCTATTTATTAGGCACAGGCAGGGCAAGCACACGTTACAGGAGCCTTTCCAACGCTAATAAAAAATTTAAGATAAAAAAGTGCCCCAAAATGCCTGCTCACCTTCGGCCTATTTATAAATTTTAACTAAATGACAAAATAAATAAATAAATAAATAAACTGTTGCCAAATAAATAATAATATAAAATAATATAAAATAATAATATAATTAATAATAATAATAATAATAATAATAATAATAAAAATTTTATAATAATTTTATAATTAAATAATTAGGCTATGTTTAACCCATTTTATCTAAATATTAACTTTAAAAGACTAATAAAAAAAGAACTTGTCTTGTTTCTGTATATTTAATGTATTTGTCGCTTTTATGGTTGAGAGAATCTCATACACAGCCTTTAATATTGTGGCCACGCCGTTTCACTCTCCCTTTAGCGCATCAGCTAACGGCTAAAACCGTTAGCTTAAAGTTTGCCATAAAAAACACACACAAATATCAATATAAAATACAATATCCGTCGAAATATTATGAAAAATCACGCTGACGCTGGAATACGACTGCTTCAGCACTGCATTTGAAGCGGCTATTCTGGCGCATGCGCAAATTGACGCAGGGGGTCGGTTCTCTTCCGGGGGCCGATCTGCCTGTCACATGCACCAAGCCAATGGAGCTCAACAGCTTCCTGGTTCCAAAACCTCGGACCCCATGTTAAATTGCCATAGGGAATTCGATAAAAAATGATATTAAAAGTTTGGAAGCGTCCTCGGGGCTAAGCAGCTGTGGTGAGTCACGAGCATAAGACCTACATTTTTGTTTAAAAGACGTTTTTTCAGCTTTGTAAACTACAAAGTTATTACGACATGTTGCTGAATTATAAGTTATAGTTGTGCTTTTTAGACTGAAAATAACCGCCATGTGGATCTGAGTTAGCACATAGCTGGCTAGCCCGCGGTATGTCTTTAAACTCTTAAAGATTGAATTTTTCGAAAAGCCTATGGCACTATAACATGGGGCAAAACTCTTCTGGAACCAGGGCGGGCTTCCACTGTTGAGCTCCATTATGTTTTTACTTTTAGGGGAAAAGACCCTCATGAACTGATAAATAAAGTTATGAAGAGAGTTTACCACATTCTCATTGCTACAAGTACTAAACATTTGGCCAGTGAAGCCTGGAGGTAAGATTATACGTGTTACATATAACAGTATAAAACACAAGTATTTCTAAAGTAAAACCTTCAACTAATGCCTGTCATTCTTTAATCTACTTAATAAAAAAGCCTAATTACAGTCCCTGAATGAAGTCAAATGACTTTGTCTTTTTATGTTACATAAAAAACCACATTGTTTCACACAACCACCACACTTGTTCAACATTAGGCAGCAAAATAATCTGAGTGAAATCAGCAAAAGATGGGCATTCATTGAAGGCATTTGTACAGCTTGTATGTAGCTCTATGTTATCTTAAAGAGAATTGACCATTTGCACGTGTCGTCACGCTCCTCCAGGGAACGCCCACTTCTCCATGCTTGATGGCAAAAGCTCTGTCTGTGCGCATTACAGCAATGGAAACTTTGCCGAAAACTTGCTCGTTTCTAAGTAATTTTAATTGATTTCAATTGTAAAATGGCTGTATCTCGTTGAACACGCTGCACTAACAGGCAAGATCGAGGTTTTAAGCCTAAACCCGGAGCTTCTTCGTTTACATTTTGATGAAGACAGAAGACGCTAGTAGATGACAGCAATAAATCAAAAGAACTGGAATCCCTCTAAATCGCTACAGATTTGCAGTGAACACTTTAAACAAGGTAAGTCAATGCCTAAAGAGAAAAAAAAGACCTTTGACAAAAAAATAAATGCAATGATATTTGAAACAGCCTGCATATGCGTGGCTAACACTAGCCTAACAGCTAAGTTATGAAAACCAACCTCATGTAGCTTTTAAATCTGCTCCAGTGTAAAGTTCGACAAAACCCTGTTTACCACAGAATGTACAAATCATGAGGAGTAAAGTCAGGCAAACTTGAAGATTTTATTTATTCGGCAAACATAGCAGGAGGAAGAGGGCATAAATCAGCTAGCATTCATTAGCTTTTCCGAATACCTTGCTTTGTGTGTGTCTAAAGTTGTCCTACTTCTACAGACAAATGTACTGAACATGCACTAGAAGCATCCCACTACTTTCTTTACGGAAAAAATAAGAAATATATGAGAAATTGTCAGTTTTGCGCTCCCATGTAATGCTGCGTACATGCACTTCTGCCATCAGCATGAGCAGCACGTGATAAGTGATAGGTGCAAAGTCAATACCAGTGCTGTCAAAACTATGTAACATAGCTGTTTGGTTTACTGTGGAGGCGTGTCTGTCACATTGGCATTTCCAGCCATGAATAGTAGTTGAAAAATATAATCTCACATCACCAAAGTTGTTTAAAAATGTTCATAAGACACAAATCAGTCTGTTTTGCTCCATGGTTTTGCTGAAATCGCTTGTTTCAGCTCATTTTATCCATAAAAGTGAAACTTCTGCTATTGAGTTCATTTGATTTGCATCATCACATCTACAGGAGGAATATGACGTCGCTCTGTTCATGTTGTAGCAACAGAACAGAGCTGCTGATTGCTCGTCTATGGGACAGAGAGAGGGACAAAACCAGGAAGTGACCAGAGACACGACCCACGCTGAGACCACGTAGGTTTGAAATCTGACAACTTCCTCTCCTAAATCTTTCCACACAAGGTTAATACAAACATTAGGGCTGTCACGAACGATTATTTTAATAGTCGATTAGTCAGCGATTATTTTTTTACGTGATCTGCTAAACACATTTCTGCTTACATCATGCTTTAAACCAGAGGTGTCCAAACCTTTTTTCTCAGTGGGCCACATTTTGAAAGTGATATGGAGCGGAGGGCCATAAGTCATTTCAAATTTTGCATTTGACCTCATTTTAATGAACCACCAAACTTTTCAAAGGCATTTAACATTTGTTTGAGGTTCGAAGGGCATCAAAATGTTTGTCAGAAGAATTGCTCAAATTTGACATTAAAAACAACATTTTTTTGTAATTTGGGCCAATCTAACAGGAACGATGAAACGCTACAGAAATATGATCTCATTTAGGTTTATTATTTAAAATGAAATGAAGCGACGCCTCGACTACGTCGACTAATCGTGACAGCCCTAATAAACATGTATTTATTTTGGTTCAAAAAAGTCTTTTTACAAACAGAAAAGTGTCTGGAACAGAAGACACCCAAGCTCAGCCAATCAGAGCGCTGCATTCCACTCCTGATGAGAACTAAGATTCTTTCTTATTACAGACAGGACAGAGGTCTGATTTTGTTCATTTATCTTTTTAGTGCAAAACACAAAGTTTACTAAATTACAAGTAAAAAAGTGAGTTAATTCAACTTTAAGGACAACACAATATGAGACAAGTTGAACACATTTCTTGTGTTAAATGAATCAGCACAATTCAAATCAATGTGGAGCTCATTCTTCTCTCTTAAACTCTAAATAACGCATAAAGCCCATATGACAGATTCGAATTGTCTTTGTGGTAAATATTTATTATTGCTTTAAGTCACAACTTCGAAAGAAAGTGACAAATAAATGTAGAGTATATTTGCAAAAACAATTCCTCAGAGACTTACAATTCATTCTTTGGAAAGCAGTGTTTTTCAAAAGTCAAACTTAGTTCACTGCAATAAAACATTATTTTAACTCTTCTTGATAAAATCCATTCAGAATTATTGTCATTGATAACACTGTTTGAAAATGATAACTAAAAAAATATATATTTTGTGCGGATATATCTGTTTTTGCAATTGAACTCTTCAAATGTAGAAAATTACTAGGGATGCACGATAATATCGGTGGACGATAATTATCGGTCGATAATGGCCAAATATGACATTATGCAGATAAATCCGATAATAAAAAAATCAACCGATAGTTTTTTTCCGATAATAAATGAATAATTCTGCCTAATTTCATGACACAAACAAGTGCCCATGCTGCTGGCGCTGGCCGCCCCGCCCCTCACAGGACTCCTGTCGCACGTGTGACGTAAAGCATACGCGCCAGCGATGAAGAAGGCATGGGCGGTGCATTCACCAGTTTGGGCATACTTTTCGGTGTCGGAGACGGACAATTCTCTTGCTATTTGTAAGTCCTGCTCTACAGTTATTACAAAAGCATAAAGTTAGAACCATATGTTACAAAAATAGGGGGAATAACAATTGCTTTTATTTTTAATGTGCTATTTTATATATTTTGTTTTAATTATTATTTTTTTTTATTATTATTCGTGGAAATTACCTATTCATGTGAACCAACATAGAGCATCCACAGAGAGTATCTAAGTCAATTAGGCCTATAGGTCAGTCTTTCCCAACCGGGGGTACGCGGGCCCCTGGGGGTCCGTGGCGGTATTGCAGGGGGTACGTGGAATAATGTCAAGTTTTGTTTCATTAATTTTACTCGAGATATTTTTTACTGAACCATTTAGGCTACTAAAGAAAAGCAAATTACACTACAATAAGAATTGATTTGGGGGAATAAATAATAGCCTAATATAAAGCCAAAAACTTAATTTCCAATCATTGTAAATATCTGGGCGGCCCAGATACGTAGGCTCTATGGGGAAAAAATTAGGCGCTGAGAATGAGCCGCTCCGAGCTACGGCCTCGCTGTTTAACAGGATGTTCACCTCGGAACCAACCGCAGCCCACGAGCACCACCCGAACTAGTCTACTGCACACCGGAGTTGTTCCCGCTACTTCCAAGAATGGGGCCGCAGTCTAGACGCTTTTTCGGAGCAGAGCGTGCAGTGGATGTCTGGACAGAACCTGACTGCTTGTGCGGAGAAATCTCTGTCAGAACCATCAAGTGAGCACAAGTCCGCTTTGTCTCGCTTTCTCCGTGTAGATGTACAGGGCGTGGAGAGACGGTGGGGCGCTGTGGTGGACGTGGCGGGGGGGGCTCTGGGAGCGTGGGTGAGTTGGACTGATGGAGATTGGACCCCGCGAGACGTGCTGGGCTGAGTTGGACTTGGATTTGGAGCGTGGGATTGGACCCCGCTGGAGAGACGGCTGGGCTGAGTTGGACTTGGATTTGGGAGCGGGGGGGGTGGATTGGAGCCCCGCTGGAGAGACGCACTGGGCTGAGTTGGACTTGGATTTGGAGCGTAGGATTGGACCCCGCTGGAGAGACGGCTGGGCTGAGTTGGACTTGGATTTGGAGCGTGGGACTGTGCTGTGGTGAGTGGAACTTCGAGCGTGTCTGCATTACGTCTGTTGACGCTGCTGTTTCTCAAACTCACGTGTCTTTGGCTCAGACTGGTACATACACATCAGCTTTGTCCAAGTTATGAGCAGATAGGCCTATCTGTTTTAGCTGTATGCTCTTATAGCGCTAATATGATTTTTTAATTACAATAATTTAGTAGCATTTTTGTGCAAGCTCATCCTGTACTGTTGTTATACAATTAAAGAAGGGTTTCCTATGTTTTGCATCATAAAATGCACTTTTAATTTACATATTTAACTGAATATAAAAGTATGAGTTTGTTGTAGTCAAAATGAATTTTTGTGTTTCACCTTGCACTGCTTAAGTGCCTACGCGTCATGCAAATGCTCACATATTGGCTAAATGTCCTAAATTAGGAACATTTTTCTTACATTATATGAAATTCAGTCTATATTAACAATCTGTTATATATGGGGTACTTGGGACACGGCCAACCAGTTTAGGGGGTCCGCAGGGCAGAAAAGGTTGGGAACCACTGCTATAGGTTACTATAGGCTAGTGTAGTTTTATTTTTATTTTTTACTTATTATAAACTATTAACATCTTGCTGCTTATTAGACCCTGTGTTTTAAAAACATAGATAATACATAATAAATAATTTTCCTTTTGTCTGGGATGTTTTAAAACAGTAAATCCATTATTTTCTATTTTTTTCCAAATTGCTTTCCAGTCTGGCCCCATCTCTCTTCGCCTCTTCAAACTGCCCTCTGCTCCGCCACTGCTCCCTCTCCTGCGCACACTAAACACACCTCAACATAAGCTGCATCCTACAGTTTGAGGAAATACTATAGTCTGTAACTTTTGTCAGGACAGATAGACTAGATAGAGAGAGAGAGAGAGAGAGAGAGAGAGAGAGAGAGAGAGAGAGAGAGAGAGAGAGCACGGTGAGCACGCGGCAAAGAAAGTCGGAGATTTTGTGAAAAGTTGGTGCGTGTGTTCGTTTGGGTCAAGAGAGGCTGGGCTGGTGCTGGAGCGAGCGGACCATTTTCTGTATGTTTGCAATATGTTGCCAAGCTGCAAAAATGCTTATAATAGACCTAACGACAATAATAGGAATTGCAAGATTAATTATTTTTTTTAAAATGTCAAAATGAGTCTATGGCGGCTAAAAATAGACTATGGCGGCCCGCCATGAACTAGTCTATGTATGGGAAACACTGGGCTCCACCCACATTGTGTCAACATTCTATTCTTGAAAACAAAGCAACGCTGTGTCCGAACGTCCACACTCTGTCCACTCAATTGGCTGTGTGCACAGAACTTCAGTTGGCTTGTGACTTTTAAACACACAAGTGTCTCTGGTGAAATCTTCCTCTGATATGTAAAGTCTTTAACATGTTTTCTGTCACATTCACCACAACTGTCTGATCTAAACAGTTTGTATTTGTTTTAAACTGCAGTGAAAACCTCATAGAAAAAACAAATCAATCCTCTTTGAATGTTACAGAAAACATGATGAAGACTTTACATATCAGAGGAAGATTTCACCAGAGACACTTGTGTGTTTAAAAAGAGACATAATTGTGACTAAATGCTAACGCTAACAGGAAGTGGTCGTACATACAGAAGTTAGCTATTTTGAACATACACAGCCAACTGACATTCCGTGCACACAGCCCATTATCTACTGTATATCCTGCCCTGTTCAGTGACTCATTCATCTGGTCTTTAGTACAGAAGTCACTACTTTCAGCTGACGTGGGTCACGTGACTCTCCACTTTAGTTAAAATAACGGTCAGCAAAAGTCACATACAGATGAACTTTAGTAATAAATCCTGGTCCAGTCCTTCTGACTCGTGCATATTTATGGACTACTCATAATACGAGTCTGGTTTAACTTGGACAATACATTTAACCACAAACAGACTGGATCATTTATTTTTACAGCCCAAACTAAAGTAAGCAGCATCTCTATGGCTATTCTTTTAAAGTGGAATAATAAATAAAGATATTCAGAATTAAAACTGGAATAAACCACCCACTTAATCCAAATTAACATTTTCATCAGGAAGTTTATGGTCTTTTTAAAACAGAATTCAGTTTTTATTCAGAATGAAGTTATCTTTATTCACAATGAAAGCTCTCATGTAAACAGGGCAGTTGGACTGACATTCCAGCTGGAAATCGTCTGACGTCTCATTGGAGCTTGTTTGTTCTATGCCAGGCGGGCCCTTTTTGGTATTAACCAATCACTGCTGATAGTTCGTTAGAAGGTAAAGGTTACTGCCACCAACACATTAGTTGAGAAGTGCAGCGTAAACATGGACGTTAGTGATCGTTGCCGTTTCCACAGAGTGAAATTAAAAAGATGATTTTGGAATCTTAATTTCCGGCAGCTGTAACTTTAATGGCAAACTTAAGGAACTACAAACAGACGTCACCACTTCATTTCTGTTCACTTATTGGTCGATCGTTTCTCAAGCAGCAGCAAACACTGACAGCACATCTCACTTCCCCGTTGCCTTTAACACACTTTTAGATTACAAAAAAAAAGTCCAGACAATTACTCTTGGCATATAAAAAATGATTTTTTATTGCACATTACGAAATTTGAACATTTGAGTTGTGAACATGTCTTTTTGTTTGTTTGTTTTAGTTAAACTCCTATAATATATATATTTTTTTGTTTGATCAGGAATCAGTCAATTGTAACCATATTGAGTTAGATTCGTTGAATAGTTATCACACTTAAACTGACATATCGGTCCTCAGCAGATCAGCAGTTCTGTTTTTGTCCCGATGTTGGAGAAAAGACATTGGCAGAGCAGTTTTCAGATGGGTCCTGCTCGGCGGAAACGCACACACACATACACTAACACAATCAACAGCAGGGATGGAGCGCTTTCAGCCGCCATGATGTACGTCAGGAACAATGAAGGCTCTCCGTGTGGAACTCTTATGTACGGAACGTCCGGCGTCGCTCCCAACTCGTACATCCAGCCGTATCCTAAGCTGAGTTCGTAGAGAGACATGAAATGCGAGGCGCAGATGATCCAGTGGAAGATCAGACCTGGAACCACAATCCTCCAGAAGTGACGAAAGGTGCCGGAGGTGATGTAAGCCGCAAAGTTAGTCAGTCGTTCTGCGTGCAGTAACTTCATCATGGACAACCACGACGATATCTTCACACCAAACATCTGCATCAGGTGAACAGGCACAGCAGAAAGGCAATCCTGCACAAATCTCTCAAAGACTTCATCCGTCAGACCATCAGAAGTCAAATGGTTCCAGAGATTTCCCAGAAAGTCCAGTATAAACAGCAGCTCCACCGTCACCAGGAGGGGCAGACCCTCTGAGCAGTTGAAGCAGACGTTCAAAGGCACTATGAACACAGAGTAGACTGTGGCCATCACGAGAAGCTGGTCCCACGCAGACTTCAACAGCACAAATGCACTCCTGGGAACCTGAGCTTCCATTTCAACTAATTTTAACCAACTTCACCAAGAAACTGTCAGCAGCAGATCAAAAAGCTGTAACTGAATTGTTTTGGTTTGAATGATGCTGTCAACTGTCAAGTGATCTGTGTGAAACCAAACTGTCTCTATGGAGATGGAGCCATAGATACAGTCGGCATCAAAGGCCACGCCCACTAACAGACCTCCGAGGAGAAAAGCTAACATGAGGAGTGAATCAGAACAACAACTTTATCAGTCACTGCTCAACAACTACAACAGCAAATGTAGACTTTAGGAGATATAATGTGTCAAATACAGACACGAAGACTTGGGGATAAATAAAGAGATTCAACCTTCCAACTAAATCTAACAATGCTAACGGTAGCTGTGAGCTAAATGCTAACGTGATGCTAGCGCCGCCTGGCGTCTTTTAACATCTTTTTAAACTTATTGTTTACTTTTCTGACATAACAACATCTCAGTGACCTCCATTTAAACCAGTAACTCGACTTGAATTAGTTGTGCTAAAAATACACTTAATTCACCAGAAAACGTTTTAAAAGAGGTAAACAGTTTAGCATCCCGTTCTTTATTATGGTGAGGCAGGAGATGTCTCCAAGAGGATCTAGCTGCAGCTGACGCGGAACGCCATGATGAGTGGAGCTCCACAGGAAGTGGAGCTGCTCCGTTTCCGATGCTAGAAAAACGTTACAGTCGGGACCAGAGGGACGAGGATTAAGTTTAGGAGAAGGGTTAGAGTGATGACTAAGGTTAGGAAAAGGTTTGGGTAAAGGTTAAGATAAAAAATATAACAGTTTAGGCCCGTTTAGCAACAGTTAGACACTCATTGCCATGGCAACCACCTCTGGACCTGACTATCAGCACTAACCACCGGAAAACACGTAAAATCAGACAAAATAAAAATTATGTAATTAATAAAACAATTAAATACAAAGACATGTATTTATTAAGTCAAATTTTAATAATTCTGGCAATATTATTAAATAATACTAAACGTAATTTGGGTTTAAATGCTGCCAAAGTACAAGTAATAATTACATTATTCAACTTTCCATCTACAGAGTTCATCTGTTCACCAAGGTTTTAAATTTTGCATCGTCTCCGGCGTTTTTATCAAACTTTCCACAAGTGCCGATAAAAAATAAAAAGTGGAGCTAGTGGAGCTTCCGGTGGAGCTCCACAAGATGGCGCTGCCCATCGGCTGCAGCCAGACTCTTCTCAGCCAATGGGCTGTGTGCACGGAATTTCAGTTGGCTGCGTACGTTCAAAAATGCTAACTTCTGTATGTACGACCAGTTCCTGTTAGCGTTAGCATTTAGACACAATCATGTCTCTAGTGAAATCTTCCTCTGATATGTAAAGTCTTTAACATGTTTTCTGTAACATTCACCACAACTGTCTGATCTAAAGAGGATTGATTTGTTTTTTCTATGAGGTTTTCACTCCATCAGTTTAAAGTGAATCAATCCTCTTTAGATCAGACAGTTGTGGTGAATGTTACAGAAAACATGTTAAAGACTTTACATATCAGAGGAAGATTTCACCAGAGACACTTGTGTGTTTAAAAAGAGACATGATTGTGTCTAAATGCTAACTCTAACAGGAAGTGGTCGTACATACAGAAGTTAGCATTTTTGAACGTACACAAGCCAACTGAAATTCCGTGCACACAGCCCATTATGTTTTTACTTTTAGGGGAAAAGACCCTCATGAACTGATAAATAAAGTTATGAAGAGAGTTTACCACATTCTCATTGCTACAAGTACTAAACATTTGGCCAGTGAAGCCTGGAGGTAAGATTATACGTGTTACATATAACAGTATAAAACACAAGTATTTCTAAAGTAAAACCTTCAACTAATGCCTGTCATTCTTTAATCTACTTAAATAAAAAAGCCTAATTACTGTCCCTGAATGAAGTCAAATGACTTTGTCTTTTTTATGTTACATAAAAAACCACATTGTTTCACACAACCACCACACTTGTTCAACATTAGGCAGCAAAATAATCTGAGTGAAATCAGCAAAAGATGGGCATTCATTGAAGGCATTTGTACAGCTTGTATGTAGCTCTATGTTATCTTAAAGAGAATACCAGTGCTGTCAAAACTATGTAACATAGCTGTTTGGTTTACTGTGGAGGCGTGTCTGTCACATTGGCATTTCCAGCCATGAATAGTAGTTTGAAAAATATAATCTCACATCACCAAAGTTGTTCATAAAACACAAATCAATCTGTTTCGCTGAAATCACTTGTTTCTGCTCGTTTTATCCATAAAAGTGAAACTTCTGCCATTGAGTTCAATTGATTTGCATCATCACATCTACTGGAGGAATATGGCGTCGCTCTGTTCATGTTGTAGCAACAGAGCAGAGCTGCTGACTGCTCGTCTACTCATTGACGCTCCGTCCGAATTCATCAAATTGTCCCCATAGCTCCAGCTCCTTAAGCCCAAACTGGATGCACGTGACCACACGCCATATTAAGAGCTGTCCGGATTGTCAGTTCAGTTAGAAAGGAGTTAGGAGAAGGAGCCTGTATGCTTCCTATCATAGCTCCTTTAGCATAGGAACCATAGAAGCTTCCTAACGGCGGTAAGGAGCTATGGGACATCCCACAATGCACTGCACAGATC
>CM076405.1:15958562-16128562 GCA_038363315.1 Mugilogobius chulae | reverse complement strand
CACAGACTGTGGCCTTGTTTTATTCAAAGAAGTTTCCCCAGCTAAACAGACAGAGAGGGGCTCTTTCTGTAAACTCATGCGCAGTAGGACGGAAAGTGACGTCGACCGGAAATCTCTCTATACACATTCATTTATTCTTTTTTTTTTGTCTTTTTTTTTTTTTTTTTCAAAATACATTTTTCTTCACAAAATGTTCATTATGCAACCTCACAAATTTGTGATTTTCAGTGTAAGACTGACTGATTTTTCTCAGTGTCAGACTGTTTAAGGACCCTGTGTTATATTAGGTGTGTTGAAGATGGGGCAGACGGTCCAGATGGCTCCGGTCTGAGGACAGTCCTACGTAGGCCCCGGTAATCTCCAAAGATCAATCTGGCTAAAGTCGCCTTGACAAACTAAGCAACTGAAGCTCGACTTGACTGATTCAGTAGGTGTGTTCAAGATGCGAAAATCTCTGCCTGGATTGCAGACGAGAGCAGGCAGCTGAGGCAAAGAGGAGGAGATTCAACTTGGACACTTGTTGAGCCTCAGATCTCACAGACTCACGGAGCTCTTGCGTTTGTTTGAAGTGTTGCACTGAATAAAACTACCTACAACGTTGTAAATGCAATTCTGTTTCCCTCACGCATCACAGACTCACTCACACATCACAGACTCACTCACACATCACAGACTCACTCACACATCACAGACTCACTCACACATCACAGACTCACTCACACATCACAGACTCACTCACACATCACAAACTCACTCACACATCACAGACTCACTCACACATCACAGACTCACTCACACATCACCAGAGCAAAGAATAAAGAGCTCATGATAAAGATGGCACACTTTAGATTTGTCTTTGTAAAAGTGACTTTCAGCTCATCAGGATCATGTATTAATGATGTTGTGTGTGATGTACAACAGTCTGGGTCTTTTCTGACTCGTGTTAAACACGTGGATGTTATAAAAGTCACAAATACGATAAAGACAGAGGAGGAGCAACTGCAGCATCACGTTTGATCAGAGCGAATCAGCGGTCAGTCACCGCACTACATTTCCCATCATGCATCTTGATTTTGTAGTCATCGAGGCGGTGAAGCCGGGAGCAGTTGCTTTTTCCTAGCCTCGACGATTTGTCAAGTCGACTTGAGCCGGATTGATCTCTCGAGATTACCGTATTTGTAAACACAAATGCATTTACAAAGTTGTATGTAGTTTGATTCAGTGCAACACAAACGCAAGAGCTGTGCTTTACAAGAGCTGTGCCGTTAAAAAAGAAAGGATCAGGTTATAATTTAAAACAAATTGCTCAAAAAAAAAAAAAAATCCACCTACAACCAATCGATTAGATTAATTTGTAATTGAATATTCATGCAGCCCTATATCATAATTGTAAGCTTGTGCTGATACAATTTTTAGTCTAAAATGTGTAAATTCATAAATTGCTTTTCTATTTTTCACTAGAATCAAACTTACTCAAAAAACAAACAAAAAAATCCAACTATTTAAACTTAAATTAGCTGTTCCATGTGTGCAGTTTGTTCAGTTTGTAAACATAAAATGCTTTATTCAATACATTATTAATGCATTTATTTATTTATTCATTGTAATGTTGTGCAAATGTATGAATGGAGCTTCCGTTTGTTCTCAACTGAGGATTTGCCTCGTTTTATTTTCAAATCCATGTCTGTGTTCCCGTGTTGGCTCGCGCTTCCGCCGCACGTTGTCCTCAGCTTGACGCTCTTGACGCAGCCGCAACAACACGCGTGCGTCTCCGAAGAGCTCCGAGGATTTACGAGCAAAGCCGAGGCCGCCACCCACCGAACGTGCACGGGATACAAACACGAGCGAGCAGACGGAGAGAGGGAGAGAGAGGGAGAGGGAGAGAGAGAGCGAGAGGGAGAGGAGAGAGGGAAGAGAGGGAAGAGAGAGAGAGGGAAGAGAGAGAGGGAGGGAAGAGAGAGAGGGGGTACAGAGAGATTAGAGAGAGAGGAAAGGAGAGAGAGAAGAGAGAGTGAGGGGCAGGAAGGGAGAGATGATGAAAGGGAGGACAATGTGAGGTTGAAAGAGTGTGTATGTGAGAGAGAGCGTGAAAGGAGAAGGGAAAGGGCGAGTGAGAGAAAAAAAAGGAGGGAGGGAAGGAGAAAAAGATACAGGGCAGAAAGAAAACAGGATAGAGAGATAGAGATCTTTCCCCATCCCCTCTCTCTCCCCATCTTTCTTTCTACCTGTCTCTCTTTTCTTCACTCTCTCTGTCTTCTCTTTCCTCTCTTGCCCCGGCCCTTCCCTCTTCATCTCTCCCACTCTCTATCCCTCCCTTTCTTTCGCTCCCTCCTGTCCTGTTACTTTCCTCACACTCTTTCTCTCTCTCTCTGTTTCCTTCTCTCTTTCTCCATCTCTCCCTCCCACTCATCTACCTCTTTCCCTTGTTCCCTTCATCCTCTCTCTCTCCTCTCCTCTTTCTCTTTTTCTTTCTATACCTATTCTCATCTCTCTTTTTTTCTCTCTATCACTCTCCTTCCACTCTCTCTTCCCATCCTCTCTCTCTCTCTCTCTCTCTCTCTCTCTCCATCTCTCACTGGATCAGAATCTTATATTTCTCTGGGTGTCCACAGAGCGGCGCTGTTGTCACGTCACTCGGCCTTTTCAGACGTGAGGTGCTGTCCGTGGTGCTGAAATCATTAAAGGTTGTATGGAGGATTTTTCAAATCCAAAAGCTGTTTGCTGTTATTCAATGATGCTCATGTGTCTATCTCCCAGGGCCACACCCTTCACTGCAACTGGACCAATGAGGTACTTAGGAACACTGAGGGTTTGCTTGACAGGTCCACAGGCCAATAGATAACGAGGTATCTCGTTATCTATTGGTCAACATTTTACTGGATTTATCATGTCCACAGTTGATATATTTTTAGGCCCGAGCCCCCAGCAGGGCGTAGGGCCTATTGATTCTGCAACGATGATGCCTGGGCGAAGCCCAGGCATCATCGTTGCTAACGCTCTTGCTGATCATGATGGCTGGGCGAAGCCCAGCCATCATGATCAGCCACTACCCCGCCCCCTGCGAGAACTACAAAATGAGCCCATGCCGAAGGCATGGGATGTGTATACTTACTTCTGCTAACACAGAGATACTCAACGATGATGCCTGGGCGAAGCCCAGGCATCATCGTTGTCAAGTGTCTTGCTGATCATGATGGCTGGGCGAAGCCCAGCCATCATGATCAGCCACTACCACGCCCCCTGCGAGAGCTACAAATTAGCCCATGCCGAAGTATACTTACTTCTGCTTAGACAAAAATAGTCAACAATGAGTGCATGGCCGAAGGCCATGCACTCATTGTTGACGAGAGCAGCGCAAAGCGCAAAAACCCTAACACTGAACTCCTGGCATCATGACCTACTCAGTAATGCATGCCGTAGGCATGCATTATCCTTCTATCTGCTAAAATACATGGAAATCAATGGAAGTCACGCGCTCGTCAGTCACTTTCCACCCCACGGGGACGTGCGCACGGCCGAGAGCTTTCCGAAAACGTATATTATGTTGTTGCCGTGGCAACGGGTATATTGTTTTTGCTTTTTTCTTTATTATTTTTATTATTCTTTGTTCTGCTCTTTGAGCTCTAATTTGACCCCCTGAACACGCTCAAAAACTCACCGAACTTTGCCCAAAATTCAGAACCGGCGAAAAATTTTGTTTTTTATAGGTTTCATTTTCGTCCATAAAAAAATGGCGCGACAGCGCCACCTACAAAAATCGATTTACATTGGGCCAATGGGAGTCGGCCAGACACCAACTTTGGCGTACGGCCACAAAATTCGGTACACGCATTCTTCTAAGGAAGCCAAGCATAAAAGCCAATCATGGCCACGCCCCCTGACATACCGTTTGGCCGCCATATTGGATTAGAAGTACCGAAGCGCTGAGTCAGCGTTTTCGCGCACGTCGTACTTTGACGAACTCCTCCTAGGGCGTTTCGCCTACTGACCCGAAATTCGGTGTACATCAACTACACAAGTGGGGCATCTTAAGTTATCCAAATTTCAGTTTTACGTCACGCGGTTTAAGTGTGGCACAGCCGCACATTTTAGCGAGCATTTTTGCGCAAGACGAAAAACTAATTTGCCTACCGTTTCCACATAGTTGGTCCGATTGGAATGGAACCAAATATGCGTTTGTTACATTTTATGCCCTTGACACACTCGTTGTGAAAAAATTGGAATCGGCGCGATAGCGCCCCCTACAGAATGAAAAAACTGTTAACATGGGAGGTCAAAATTTTACTTTTTCCGAATTGCATGAAATTTTACCCAAAATTCCTTTGGGTCCTCTCGATCAAAAAAGCCAATGGGAAGCATGTAGTTTTTTTAACCGCGTCGCTGCGGGAAGGCGCGCAAGCGCCCATGTTATTCCAATGGCATTTTCACTTTTCCTTCACGTCCTATTTTGTCAAACTCCTCCTAGAGCGTTTGGCCCACAGGGCTCCAATTCGGTGCACATGAACTTCACAAGTAGGACAGCTTAAGTTATCCAAATTATTTTGATAGGTCACTTGGTTTAGGCGCGGCGAAGCCGCAAATTCTGCCCAAAATCAGCCACATGCGCTCAAATCCCCATGTTATCCAAATGAGCGTTTTTAACAATTTCGTTACTTCATAAAATTGGATTACTTTCACCAAACTGTGTGAAATTTGGCACAGTGACTCTTCATGTCACCCCGAACCATAAAGTCAATAGGTCCAATGTTGTATCTTGCATGATGTTGCCATGGCGACGCAGCGCGTAAGCGCTGCTCTTCTGATTTACTCTGTATTGTGACGAGGCTCTTATGAGCCACTAACACCATATCACAAAATGACTCAGGGCGCGTCAGCGCCATCCTTAGGTAGGAGCAGGTCCGAGTAGTTGGAAGCACGGCCCGCGAGGGCCGTTGGAATGCCGCTTGCGGCTTTAATTATAATTCTTTTTTTGTTTAGCATAAATAAAGTCGCAGTTAAGGCGTAAAGCTCTGTGATTTTGTCTCCAGTTCGTGTGGTGAGTGTAGCAGTTCTATTAACAAAACAACCCACAGTTATCTCGCGCTAACATGCCTTGTTTTAGGTCAGTTGTCTGTGAGCGTGGTTCCGCGCTGGGTCATCTGCTCGGTTGTTGTGTCAGATGCCGTTATCAATAGGTAAGCGTTAACACTCTACCAGCGTTGTAACATTACTGAAGATTTATACTGATCGTAAGCTGTTTATGCAAACGTAGTGTGCCTATGCGGCCAGTGCTGGCGCTGGACCTTCAATGTTTTAAGAGACTACGCCCATGTAATTAGCGGGGTACGTATGAAACAGAGCCTGGGTTCAAGTAACATTGTTTTATGTAAGCTAACAACAGATTTACTTACAGGCGTTAGATTGTGCCGGGCCTCCCCTTCTGTATGTACCTAGTTCATCTATGTGACATCTTTGAGCCACTGTCAACGTCTGTGATGAGCCATCTGACTGTGAGCATGGAGTCAAGAATGGGGCTCTACACTGACTGTAAGCAAAGGTAGCCTCCACAAGCGCGCTTCTGAGCTTGTGGGTATGGACATTGGGACTTTTATGCCATATTATATTTAAAATGAAAATGTCTTAATGAAATAAATGTATATATATTATATATATATATATATATATATATATATATTATATATATATATATATATATATATTTTTTTTTTTTTTTAAAAGTTTGTATTTGTCCACTCAGTCCAACGAACCTGTGTGTCCAAATTCTAATGTGGGGAAATTCTTTATGGGTCCTGAGCCCTCACTCAGGGTGGCGTTGTTAAGTGAAATGATTGGAATTATTGGTTTCCTTCTCTCTTTCTCCATCTCTCCCTCCCACTCAACTATCTCTATCCCTTATTCCCTATCTCCTCGCTCTCTCTCCATCTCTCTCCTCTTTCTCTTTTTCTTTCCATACCTATCCTTATCTCTCTTTTTTTCTCTTTATCTCTCGATCACTCTCTCTTCCCATCCTCTCTCTCTCTCTCTCCCTCTCTCTCTCTCTCTCTCTCTCTCTCTCTCTCTCACTGGATCAGAATCTTATATTTCTCTGGGTGTCCACAGAGCGGCGCTGTTGTCACGTCACTCGGCCTTGTCAGACGTGAGGTGCTGTCCGTGGTGCTGAAATCATTAACTGAAAACTGACACATACATTTTTATCCACTTTGGAAAATTCTCTCTCTCTCTCTCTCTTTCTTTTTTCTCCCCCCTTCTCTCTCTCTAGAAAAAATCATTCTCTATTCTTTCATTTTACCCCCTGCCTCCTCTTCTCTTTCTCTCTCCCTTCTTTCTTTCTTTCTTTCTTTCTTTCTTTCTTTCTCCTCTCTCTCTCTCTGTCTCTCTCTCTCTCCCTCTCCATCATTTCGGTTTTTTATCAAGTTTTCCAAACTAACATACATTTGTATCCATTTTGGTTTTGTCAGTGCTCTCTCTCTCTCTCTCTCTCTCGCTCTCTTTCTCACCATCCCACTCTTTCTTCCTCTCCCTTCTCTTTCTTTTTTTCTCTGCCTATCCTCATTTCCCTGTCTCTCTTTCTCGCTCACCCTAAGCCCTTCACCATCTCATTTTTTCTTCTCTGTACCACCGTTCCTCTTTATCTCTTTTGCCATTCTTTCTCTCTTTCCCATCCTCCCCTTTTCTCTCTCCCTCTCTCTTTCTTCACTCTTTCTCTTTATTTTTCCTTTTTCCTCTTAATTTGTTCTATCTTTTTCATCTACATCTCTTTCTACCTCTTACTTTTTCTCTCTACAACTTTTTCTTTTTTTCTCTTTCTAACCTTTTCCCTCTTTATATTGATATTTTTTCTCTCCTTTTCTTTTCTATTCCCTTCTCTCTCTCTTTCTCCTCTTTTTGTCTCTCACTCTCTCTCCTTTGCCATTCGTTTCTTTTCTGTCTTTCTGTTTTTTCCTCCCTCTTCTTTCATTCTTTTTATTTCTTCTCTCCTTCTCTCTTCTTTAATCTCTCTCTTTCTCTCCCTGTCCTCTTTCTATTCATCTCCTTTGTTTCATACTTCTCTCTACCATCGTTCCTCTCTATTTCTTCTCTTCTTTTTCCATTATTTCTTTCTATGTCTTTCCCTCTCTATTTTTATTCCTCCTTTTTTTCTCATTCCTTTCCTTTTATCTCCCCTCTCTATTTCTTCACCTTTTTTCTCTGTCTTTTTTCTTCTCCCTCTTCTCTTTCTCTACAAAAACATTCTATTTTTCTGTCTTTCTCCCCCTGCCTTCCCTTCTTTTTTCTCTCCCTCCCTCTCTCTTTCATGGTTTTTGTCTTTCTTTTTCTCACACTCTTTTCTCCTTTCACCCTCCATCCCCTTTTCTCCCTTCCTGTGTCTCCTCCTCCTCCTCACTCTCTCTTTCTCTCTCACCCTCCTTCTCTTTTCCTTTCCCTTCGCTTTTTCTTTCTGTCTATCCTCATCTCTCTCTTTTCCTCTCTTTTTCCCTTTTATCCCTCTCTCCCTCACCATCCTTCTCTCTCTCTCCCTCTCTTTCTCTCTCTCCTTCCCTCTCTAATTTTCCTCTCTCTGTCCACTCTCTCTCCTCCTTTCTCTTCCACACGTCCTCTGCCTCACTCCCCACACTCTCTCTCTTTCTGTCTCTTCTCTCCCTCTCTTTGCGGTTCCTCCCTCTCTCTATCGATCTTCCTACCTCTCCCTCCCTTTCTATCTCTCTAACCTCCCTCTCTTCTCTTGCTCCTTCCCTCTCTTCCACCTTTTTTCTCTCTCTTTCTCTCTAACTCTCCTCCTTCTTTATCTTTCTCCTCCCTCCTTCTGACTGCCTCTTCTTCTCTCTCTCTCCCTTTCATTCCCCCTTTCAATCTCAACTGTCTTTTTCTCTCCTCTTTCTTTCTCTCCCTCTCTCTCTCCCTCTCATCCCCCCTCTTCACCTCCTCTCTCTCTTTTTCTCCCCTCTTTCTGAATTTCTCTCTCTCTTTCTCCTCTTCTCTCCCTCCGTCTGTCTCTGTCTTTCTCGCCCCCCCCCCATCTCTCTCTCTCTTTCATCCTCCCTCTCCACTCCACCCCCTCTCACTCTTTTTCTCCCGTTTCTCTCTCTCTTTCTCGCTGTAAAAGAACCGAGCCGACACATTTGTTTCATCTCGGAGTTTTTTAATAAATAAATAGCTGCGTCACACAAAATAAACTATACATTGTGTGGCTCGTGTTATATTTGCTGGAATTATAAATGTTTTTTAGACAAACATTGAACAGAAAGATAAAAACAGCACTGCGGAACGTAAAGATGAGCAAACCGTGAGCGCTAGGTGTACAAGAGCGAGTGAAACGGAGCCAAAATGGCCGACGCTGCTGGTTCGAAAGGGGTTTGTCCCACTCTGTAGCACCTAACACTCTGGTTCTTGTTCAAGCTCTTTATTGACAAACTTGGTCCAAAAGTAAAAGTACAGTTATATGAATGTAACTTCCTTTGTCACACAGACTGGTCCAGAACTTTAAATAGGTGTTTTCCCCACATGAAAGTACCAAGAACTAAGTCCCCACATGTTTAGTCAGAGGAACTATCCTGTCCCCCGTTTGTGTTCACACAGCAACAGTTTGTGAAAGTGGGTCTAACTAGCATTAGCATTAGCATTAGCATTCGCATTAGCATTAGCATTAGCATTAGCCTCTGCATAGTCTGGAACATTTATATAAGTCATTATGTGATGTCAGGAAAAAAAATGGTCTTTTTTCGATTCAACATAAAATGATGTACAAAAGTTGAAAACATCACTGGAATTAACAATGAACCTCATAAGGAACCTGCCTTTTTTCACTAAAATACATAGAATTTTTTTTTTGGTAAATATGATTTTAGGTTTTAACAATTCTTTTTTTTTTTTTTTTTTTTTACAAAATGTATAGGTTTATTTGACCATCACAAGAGCGTTTAAACAGAGTCATCTTAGAATTACTAATTTGACTGGAACTAAGACGGTTACATCAACTAACGGACCCTTTCAACTAAATATACTGAAGTTGGCTTATTTTTATGAGAAACCAACAAAATTGAAAATATAGGTAAAAGGAGGGAGGCACTGCACGTCCCCTTGGTGCCTGAAGGGGTTACAGAAACTTTTTCCACTGTCATTCCTGATAAAACTATTCTAGGCTAATGTTTACACAATAAAATAAATACATTTTAGGAGTTGCTGCTTTTAAGTCAATTTTCTTAATGATAAGGAAAGTTTATCCAAATATTAGAGTCTATAAAACACGTTTCTAAGTCTCAAAGTTAGCCTCTTAAATGTTTTGTGTCCCCAAAAGGTTCCTGGTCTGACTGAAAGTACCTGCCCCTGAGAAGGAGCTAAAAAAGTTCCTAAAGTGTGGCCTCAGTGCATAGTTCCTGCTCTGTGTGAACGCTCCCAAAATGGGGACAGGAACTAAAAAAGTAGTAGGGACTGAATAAAGTTCCTACAGTGGGAAAAGGCCTAATGTCATTGCTCAAGCTTGTGATAGAATGGCACACTGCAGGTTAGGTGCTTTTCCACCACCGACTGTTCTGTGGGACGAACCAAACCAGAGTCGTACGTCTAATATGTTGTAAGTCTAATATGTTGTAAGTCTAATATGTTGTAAGTCTAATATGTTGTAAGTCTAATATGTTGTAAGTCTAATATGTTGTAAATCTAATATGTTGTAAGTCTAATATGTTGTAAGTCTATGTTGTAAGTCTATGTTGTAAGTCTAATATGTGTAAGTCTATGTTGTAAGTCTAATATGTTGTAAGTCTAATGTGTTGTAAGTCTTATATGTTGTAAGTCTAGTATGTTGTAAGTCTAATGTGTTGTAAGTCTAATATGTTGTAAGTCTATTATGTTGTAAGTCTAATATGTTGTAAGTCTAATATGTTGTAAGTCTTCTATATTGTCACAGGCTGAGCCAAATTAGACCCTATAGACGACTTTATTTTAGACATGGCTTCATTAGAACTGAAATCAAAAGTGTGTCCCACGTCAACAATTAACTCCACCTACAGTCTGAGAAGGAAACGCCACAGTGATGTTGTCTGATATGCTGCAGCTGTAGAAATGTGAGACTCAGAGAGGAAAATTTAGAGGGATTTTCAGTCGATGTCACTTTCTGCTCTACTGCGCATGAGCCGCTCTCCATCTGGTTAGCTGGGGAAACTTCTTTGAATAAAACAACAAATCAGGACAAGAGCAGCTGTTTGGATCAGGTCTGAACCGGTCTGACAGACGTCTGTTTTTCACCTGAATGTCACTTTTAAGGGTCGTAAGTGGAGTTTCATTCACAAATGTTGATTTAGCAGCAGAACTTAGTTTTCTCACAGATAAACTCTAAGTTACTGACAACGGAGCTTTTTCCACTTGTTTCCATTTCTGCAGGTCTGGCGGTGTGCACATGTGTTGAGAACTGAAACATTCCTCTATAGTTTCTCACAGACACGACTCCAGCTGAGTTTGTGATGAGGAAATCCTGTTACAACAGGATTAAACATTCAAAACATGTCTTTAACAGAGTCACGTTGTGCTTTTAATAATAATAATATAAAGTCTGATGTCAGTAAACCCATCTGTCCTGTAATCTCAAAACACTCTCTCACACAGACACAGTTTGATTTGTCAAAGAGTAAAACTTATTATGTAGTGTTAAGACCAACTTTAATCAGAATCAGACCAACTTTGTCAATAAAGAGCTTTCATTTGTATTTGTACACCACCAGATCTGAACCAAATCACACACTCTTCATCTCTCATCAACACGTGTCTTTGTCCTCACGTTGGACTTGCCACAGTAGAGTTCTGAGGGTTGTAATAACATGTTTATTACCTGTTATGCATGTATGAAGTATGAACGGTGAACATACAGAGCTCTTCCTCTCCTTGGCTTGGTCCAGGTGGAGATTTACGGCACAAACCAGTTTAATCTAATGGCATCATGGCAGTGTGTGTTTATGTATTGGTAACGAAGGCTATGTATACATACACATTCATTCAATTTATTCTGAAAAACAATGTAAGTGTTATCCAGTTTAGCGTCTCCACTTTAAGCTGAGATACTTTCTTTTTAGCGCTGGGCAGCAAATTTGATTTTTAATTGTGAATAATCATAATCTTGAGCTGTGAATAATGACATATTACACACTAAGTTCTAGGGATGGGACGATATTAAAAATTGCACTCACGATTATTGTGACCCAAATAATCGCGATTAACGATATTATCACAATAATTTACTAAACGTAAAATTGCACAGATTCAAAATCACTGAAATATTTTTTAACACACAATATGTATGTGTTGAACAACTACTTATTGTATTTTGGTCTAAGTACAATCAATAATGATTCAAAGTGAACAAATGTTTACAATGTTGAGCAAAAACCTACTAACTCTCAGAGTCATGAATTAACTTTAACACTTGGACCTCTCACTGGGTCAGTCAGATTCTAGATGCTCTTATAAAGCCACAGGCGCGCGCCTGCTGCTATAATTGTGATAATCGCCATGTACAATTAAAAAAAACGCCACGATTATTTAATTGCAGCTCTTAATTATCGCGATTAGCAATAATATCGTATATCGTCCCATCCCTACTAAGTTCCATAAATAGCTATTGCAACCTTTTTCTTCTCCAAAAAGTATTTACTTTAGAGTATTTAGGTTCTTCATTTTGTAAAGTGAACAGTGCTTGGTTTACATAACAATGTTGGCTCCAAATGATATATTTAAAACATGTTTCATTTGTAGTTCAAATAATGACCTGTTACATAATTAGATCACCAGTGTTCATCTGCCTGGATGTGTTTGGAATCAGAGTTATTTCATCTTGTTTTAGACTGAACAGTCAACACACATTTATCATTTCAAGCTCATGTGTTGGATAGTCCTGTTTCAGTCCTGATGAAAACCTGGTCCAGTCCTGATGAAAACCTGGTCCAGTCCTGATGAAAACCTGGTCCAGTTCTGAGATAGTCCTGTATCAGTCCTGATGAAAACCTGGTCCAGTTCTGGGATAGTCCTGTATCAGTCCTGATGAAAACCTGGTCCAGTTCTGGGATAGTCCTGTATCAGTCCTGATGAAAACCTGGTCCAGTCCTGATGAAAACCTGGTCCAGTGCTGATGAAAACCTGGTCCAGTTCTGGGATAGTCCTGTATCAGTCCTGATGAAAACCTGGTCCAGTTCTGGGATAGTCCTGTATCAGTCCTGATGAAACCTGGTCCAGTTCTGGATAGTCCTGTATCAGTCCTGATGAAAACCTGGTCCAGTTCTGGGATAGTCCTGTATCAGTCCTGTTTTCTTATTTTTTGAAAGGTCTTTTTTGCAGTGCATGCATAAGCAGCAAAAGCAGCGTTCTGATTGGCTGTGCTTGGTGGTCCGCTCCAGTTTCACTTTGTATCTGTAAATACATGTTGTAAAGACATAACTGCAACTAAAAATGAACATACGTGTGTGTTGAAGCATTTGTAGTTGGGCAGATTTAAACATATATGTTGTTTTGGTACCTCAGCTTAAAAAAAAAAAAAAGTTCCTCTTGCATAACCCCCCCGTTTAATCTGTTTTATTCTCAGATTAGACAAACGTTCTCCAAACAATAAAACACACACACACTGGTCAGATCTGTGCAGAGATGGAACATGATGAAGCCTGATTTGATCCAGACCTGGTCCAGACAGAAAACACATTTTACACAATGACACAATGAGTTAGCCAGTCGTTAGCATTAGCTCTGTATCCGGTTCCATTCAGGTCAGCTCAAAGGTCAAAGGTCCTCTCTGACTCTGGAAGTACAGTTTGTGTTTTAGGTTGATCGGACTCATGTGTGTGAGCTGTCTACGTTCTGATCACTCACAACTTCATTCATCCGTTTTCTACCCTTTGTTCATTAGAGGTGGCAGCTGACTTTGGGCCTTAGGCGGGGAACACCCTGAGTAACTCATCGCAGGGTTAGGCAGACAATCGTTCATTCAAGGGACATTTACAGTAGAAAATCATACGACCAGTGATTTAAATGTACTTAAATATTTGTGTTCATTTAACTTAACAATGTGAGTCAAAGAATTTCAACTTAGACTTTTAAGTTATGTGAGAGAGAGAGAAAGAAGAGAGAGAAGGAGCGAAAGAGTGAGAGAAGAGAGAGAGAGGAGAGAGAAAGAGACAAAGAAGGAAGAAAGAAGAGAGAAAGAGTGAGAGAGAGGAGAGAGAAAAAAAGAAAAAAATGAGAGACAGAGAAAGAAGAAAGGAGAGAGAGAAAAAAGGAGAGAGAAAAGAAAGGAGAGAAGAAAGGTGAGAGACAGAAAGTCAGAGAGAAAGAAGAGAGAAAAGGAAAAGGAAAGGAGAGAGAGAAGAGTGAGAGAGGAGAGAGAGACGGAGAGAAGAAAGGGGAAAGAAAGTAGAGAAGGAAACAGAAAGACACAGAGAGAGAGAATTTCAAACAACTCACAAACATGAGTTATATTGACATAAAACTTTACTTACATGTTTAAGTTGAACTGCCTCATATTTTTTACAGTGCAATAAACCTACAACTTAAGTATAAATTGCAAGTATTTAACAGACATTGTTAAGTTATGTCAACACAAAAACTCTATTTAATTTAACTTAATCATCAAAATACAATTTCTGCTTTCAAGTTTTAAGTTGATTCAACTCAAATATGTGAGTTCACTCGTGTGCCTTCAGAAGAATATTTGTTGTCAAGTCCTATCAACACAAAGCCTCAACTTATTGAAACTTTTTGTCCTTGTGATCACTCATGTTCAATGTTACTCATGTTCAATGTTAATAACACTTCTTTCATCGTTACCTCACAATGTTACGTTATATGAAACTAAGATTTAGGCTTTAATCTTATCCAAATGTAAGTAGAATTTGAAGTCAGTTGAACTCATGTAAGACTTGAAAATGTTTAACTCATAAGATTCAAATACAGTACCACAGAAGTTTACCTTGTGTCTGAGTTGGATGTAACTCAGCTTTAGACCTGACACTAGCAGCCTGATGCCTGTTACTCTCGGTTCAGACTCGGCTGGTCCTGGTCCAGTCCCTGTTTAATTCAGGTTCAGAGACAGAGCTATTGAAATCAAACAGAGGCTATCAGCTGTAGTAACTAACATGACTGAAACAGGTGGATAGTTCATACAACTGAACATTTTGGTAATATTGGTCATGGGCTGTGGCGCAGTGACCTTGACCCAATGAAAAATCTGGCCTCGAGGAGAATGAGTTGAATGGTCCTGGTGTAGGGTGCCTCAGTCTGTCGTCTGCACAGAGACATGAGTGCTGGGAGTTAAGATCAATACACACCAAACGACACACAGCTGCCTACTGTCCCTTTCATAAATCCTTTAACTTCACCAATATATCTCAACTTAACCCCAACCCTAATCTTGCCCAAATCTCTTATGTCAGTGTTTTAAATATAAACTTTTGCTAGCATAGCCACCAACACAAAGTGATGTGTGTGGCATAACTGAGTTATTCTGAAATCTTGCACAGGAAACCAAAAAGCAGTGGCCCTGATTTAACTGATTGGCCTTGTAACATTTTACGTTATGGTCACTCATATATGATACAAAAAACATTTGTCTTCTGACAAATCTTTACTTTTGAACTCACATTCTTGAGTTATATCAATGCAAAGATTTAAGTTAATTTAACCTAAGCCTTTTACAATGTATAAAACTTTACTGAAAGCTCAAAGCATGAGCAATGTATAATCACTCATGTGTCTTATAAGTATTGGTAAGTGATATTAGATCAACGCAAAAATGTAAGTTAATTTAACGTTGACATTTTAAGTTGTGATCACTCAAACATGTTATGTAACGCATATGTCGTATAACAAATCTTAATCTTTAACCCACATTTTAGAAAGATTCCAGTTTTAATTATGACAAAGCTATCAGTACTATCTGTGTGTGTGAGCTCTGATCATTCGTTCTTTGTAACCTACAGTTCCAAATCTTGAACTCAAAAAGTGAAGTTCTATCAACTAAAGCTCTGGTTAATATTGGCCTTATGTTGAGCCAGACGTTGTGCAAATGTGTGATTCAAAACAAACTTCAATCCTTCAGTCAGAGAGGACCGGCTGAACATCCCTTTAACCCGCTCCACTCATGATTAGAGACTGGCCAACGTTAGCTCATCAGACCTCCCTTTAAGAGTCTTTCTGTGCGGCGTGTGGAGGTGAGGCTGCTGGGGTCATTCTTTGTACAACATGGAATCACAGTGTTAAGTCTTCAGAACGTTCTTACATCTGTTGGTTTTAAAGTGGATCAAAAAATACAACCAGAGAAGGTCAAGTGAAGATTTAACAGTAAACTGGAGAAAAAACAAAAAAACAAAAATGAGATAACAAGTGAAATAAGAAGTGTTTAAAGAAGCTTCCCAATGGAACTGATAGAAAAGATCCAGATTCACACAAAATAAAAACAAAAAATACACACTTGTTCTAACATGAAGTTAGCAAAAAAGTGCTTCTGTAGTTTAAATAAGAACTTTTTTTTTACTTGTTCTTTTGGCAAATCATTATGTCAAAGCAAAATGAAAGGTGCATTATGTCACTTTTGGCCAGACATAGACTTGCCTAAATGCATGTGTTTTTGTTACACAGATGTCTTTGTTGCAGGCTTGAACATGGACTGTTGCTTGTCTGGACGAGCCTGCTCATGTTTGTTTCCATGGAAACAAACATGAGCGTTACTGTGGCTGTATTTTTTCACATTATGGCATAACATGTATTCAGACCCATTCGAATGACGGAGAAGTGTGACTTTTACTTTATAATTCTAGTGAATTGTGTAGTTGAGTTTTCATTTCCAGAAAGTTATAGTGTGAAGTCAAAATATTCTCAAATCAGAATGAATACTACTTAATTCAACTACTTTTATACTTCCTGTATAACTTAAATTTAAAGGAACCATATGTGAGATTTAGATTTGATAAACACGACTTATATGTGCCACAGATACAAGATAAACATGTTCAAATATGATCTGATTTGTACTGAAAGTGACTGTAAATCGGACTTATTCTTTATTAAAAAGCAATGGACATGATGTTCAAGAGGGTTAACCAGTCAGAAAGCAAAATGAGAGTCACGTGACCCTCTCATTTGTGTTGCCTGCTTGGGTGGTCCACTTTAGTTTCACTTTGCTGTTTGTTAAAAAAACACATTCTTAAGCCATAAAAGGATGTGTGAGAGCTGGGAGATCATTGAACAGATTTAAACACCTACTTCTGTAAAAATGTGTTAGACCACCTTTCATGACATCACAAGGTTTCCACAAACGTTTTCAGTTTTACGATCAGAACACAGCCTAAACATGGAAGATTCAAGTGTTAAACGTGTGTGAATAAACCAAACACAACTCCGGAGACATGTTTGATAAGGAAACAACCAAACTATGTATAGAAACCCTTTCAACTCATTACAAACATGTGGATTATTTAAAGTCATGTTGGACCCCAGGCCTGCACCGCACCGTCAGCTCTTTCACGCCTTCTTTATCTCTTGGTTTTTTTGTTCTTTTTTTGGATGTAGTTTTCATCCTGGACCACCTGAGGGCAGTGTCGGTCCACCGCAGCATCCCACAGCAGCGGTCTCTTCTTTATTTTTGTACATTCCTTTTTAATTCCTTTTTCAGTGAATATCCTTCCTAGAATTGCCTTCTCGTGGAAGTCATTTTGGTTTGGTTTGCTTTCTCCATCGCACAACGCTACAACATGCACTAGATCTACGCATGTTGACTTCTAGAACTATATTTTTACTTCCTCCAAAAAGATCCTTCTCTTGTAAAGCCACGTCGAGTTTTGAGTTGCGCTTCGTAGCTTAAAATAGTCCGAAATCGCAAATTTGAGCATTGTTTTCTCCTCTCTTCTTCACACAGCGCTGGTGAGTTCTTTGGAGGCGGAGCTAGTGGCGCTCAGTTCTCGAGGGGCGGGGCTACAGCTGATGACCGACAGCTCCGGCTCCGTTTCCGTTTCCGAGATGGCGCCGGCGTTCTGGTATTCCGACACGCTGAGCGAAACGCAGCCGTACTGCGTCCCGTCGTCCGTCGTGTCTTCCGGATCCACGGCCAGTCTGAGGTTGTTCCCCCTGCTCCCGTTCCTGCAGTTACTGTTCCGGTCCACTCCCGACTTGGCGCCGGCGAGCAGAGGCGTGACGGAGTGGGAGGGGCAAGGGGGCGGGACCGGCAGAGTCTTCCCGCCCGCTGCGTTGGCGCCGGATCTGTACCGACAGCGGATGTAGTTGGAGAACGCGCGGCGGTAGGTTTTGTTGAACAGCGTGTAGACCAGAGGGTTGACTCCGGACGAGATGTAGCCGACCCACACGAACACGTTGAGCAGGTCGTGGAGCAGGGACACGTCGCACGAATCGCGACACAGGACCGACGTCACGTTGGTGATGAAGAACGGACACCACATGATGAGGAAGAGGAAGAAGACGATTCCCAGCACCTGGAACACAAAGGGGGAAGAGAAGTTTAAAGTCTTGAAAATGTTTTTTTTAATATAATTTTTCAGGGTCACAGATGACCTTGGGTTGTCAGAGTGTGCGTCTGTAGACTCAACTGATTTAAAATGTGCCTGGTAACAATTTTATATATAACACAATAGGTGCAAAAGTAACTATAGACAAAACAGGCTAAGAACAATAACAGGATACAGTACAATAGTAGCATGTTCTCCCTGTGTCTGTGTAGGTTTCTCTTGGATGTTCCTACTACTAAAAACATGTCCAGTAGCTCCTCCCTCTTCAGGTCAACAGATGGAAATGAGCTGTAAAAGTTAGTATCTGGTACAAGCATTTTTGCCATTGTGATTCATGTACCTACACTGTCCTAATAATACATACAAATCAATGGACAATCCTGGACAAAAATTAAAAGTAGCTGGGAAGAAGATTTAGAACATGCACTTTCCGATCAGGAATGGTAAAACTGCATAGAACTTATAAATACATCCACATTTTGTGTCAAATTAAATTTGATCCAGTTCCAGGTATTTCATAGACTTCATTATTCTAATGATAAATTGGCAAAGATGTACAAATCAGTGCATCCAAACTGTCCGAGATGCCAGATGCCGGTATCATTAGGGCATATGTTCTGGTCATGCCAACGTCATGCAAAAAATGTATTCTAAATAATACATACTAATCAAAAAGAAGATGATGTTACATGTTGAGTAAAGTGGCAGGTATAAACAGAAAATGTAATAAGTGCAGGAGTCTCATGTGCCAGAGTGAAATGTCATGTTTGTTTGTCACTTTTGTGAGTGTGTTTGAGGTTCAGTTCTGGGCGGAGTTAGTCTCACTTTAAGCCTCAAGTCGTCCCATGAAAGAAATAAGCCTGAGTCTGAGCAACAATAACTCAGCTTAATCTGAGCTCTGAGCTTTGCTCTGCTGAATATGACGAGACCAGAGCAATGGAGCGATGACATCACTGAGAATGAGACAGAAAAAGTGTTTTTCATGAGCCAACGTGCACACGGATTCTAGTTTGATTTGCAACGCAAACGTTTTCAGTTTATAGAGGTTTATTCTGATGCGAGGAGGAGCGAGAGGACAGACAGAGAGATTTCACACAACTGTAGAGGTGTGTGAGGATAAACATTGAGACAAAGCTAAATAATCTTGACAGATTTCATAAACCTAGACTGGCCAAAAAAGCCAGACTTGGGCTTTATCTGGCCTCATGGAATATCCAAGTTTGCAATGTTTCATGGAGAAACAACCTCACTTCACTGTCTCCACAGTGTGTTTTGAATAAAAAAAACAATTGAAATTAGAGCTAAATACCATTGTTGTTTATGTGGAACTTTACAAGGAAAGCAATAAGATCTTTATGACGACGAACAGGTGGCGGACTCTTCACCGTAAAAGTTACACAGTCCATCTTTTCTAAATAAAGTTGGCACAGTGTGGTATGTGTGAGGCACTTCTGACGACCTCACAGACCAAACACATCCTCCTTACTCACTTGTTCTTTCTGCAGGACAGTAAAGCGCTCTCACCTTGGAGGCTCTCTTCTCGTTCTTGATGGCCTGCATCATGCCCCTGCGCCCGCTGCTGGCTCCCTCGCTGCTGCTGCCTCTGGACTGTCCCACGGCGGCGAGGACAGCTGGGACGCCCCCTCGGAGCTGGGCAGGATGCTAATGCTGTCCGCTACAGAGATACTCCTCAGGATGCAGCCTCCTTCTGCCCCCGCAGACAGCTCAGGGTGTTACGCCTGCTCTGGGGTAAAGGTTTCAGGTCTGGGACGACAGGAAGGACAGGTTTGAGTCAAATGTGCAAGAAAGAACTGTAATGTTAAGTCAGAAATAAAAACAGTTTTGCATTAGTTTCAATCCAAAGTGTGAATCTAAAACAGAACTAAACACAGCAAAGCAGCTCTTTAGCGCCCCCCAGTGGCTCCTTGGAGGCCGTCCAAAAATATGAAAGTGGAAAATTGTGTGAACAGATTTTTGTTTTAATAGAATTTCATAGGAGGAAAATTATGTCAAACACTCTTAAAGTTTTCCGATGTTGTAAAAATGTGCAGAATAAATATTTAATTTCAACATTTCTGTCAACAAAGATTACGTCATAGTCGGGTGACACGTGTTTTCTTCAGCGCCGCGGGTCTGCGGGCGGCTGTTGTAAACAAACCAAATGGCAGGTGCGTCAGGGCCATGGATCCAAAAGGGAAACAAAACAATAGAACACAGGATTCAACAGTTTTTGGGCCGAATCATTTGCTTTCATTGCAAATGCGGAAGTTTTGTTGCAACCCGGAAGAGTTGAAAGCCGTTCACAGACAATCGAGGACTCACAGATCAACAGCAGAAGCAGCGCGGAGGAAAACTTGACCGAAGAATGAATGAAAGACTGTATTTTATGCACGAAGGCACGGAAATAACACCCGGAGTTTGGGCAAAATAAACTGGATTTAGCAGAAAGAGATGTGTGGAACTTTGTCTCAGGTAACAAGGCTACACTCACATTGCGCATTGTTGAACGCCAAATGGACACATGATTGAGTGATAATATAAAAGCTGACTTATGCAGAGTTTAGTCATGCTTTGATCTGCATCTTGTAGTTTTGCCTCATGTCAGCGGCCCTTGGCCTTGGCCCGTGTCACAAAGGCTCGAGCAGGAGCGAGATTGATAAAGGCACCCGCATCTGTAATTATGTAATCATTTCCTGCAAAAAAGTGCCACCCGGTGCGACCTATTTTTTTTTCACCTAATATGTGTATTTTGGCTTGTGTGACTTACACTCCAGAGCGAGTTGTTGTGCGGTAATATAGCAATCATGAAAGCTCATTTTGATAACAGGTTGATAAAGCTAATAGACACTTACAGCATGTGTTGTATTCATTGTAAGGCTTTACATTTTTTGCGGCTCCAGGCAGATTTAGTTTTTGTTTTTTGGTCCGATATGGCTCTTTGAACATTAAAGAGAAGCTCACCCCCTAAACTCCACCCACAAACACATTTCAAACACAGCAAACTCATTGAAAAGCATTGGGAGAAGGGCAAAGGCGGGGCTTAGAGAGGAGAGCAGCAGTGTGATTGGACTGACAGCAGGTGTCTGACATTAGTGCTTCATTTTGAATGGACAATACACGCTGAGGTCACAGAGAACCTGGAGCTGACATGAGAGACACAGTCAGTTTGTGACTATTTTGACCTGAAACCTGCTCATTTGATCAGTTTGCACTAAAAATGCCAAAAAATGACTCAGAACAGTAGACACTGCTATTTAAACACCACATACATAGTTTAACAGCCAAAAAAACTTATTTTAGGGTTTAGCTTCTCTTTAAAGGTTGTCGACCCCTGGGCTAGGAGAATACACTTGAAACATTTTGAGATTATTCTTGGAAGTTTTTGGGAATATAGTCTGTTTAAGTCTGTAAAAAACAACAAAACACCAGCAGGAGAAGAATCTCACACATGTTCCAATATTCCAAGATCAAAGATGAAACAATGCAGCAGAAAAGACGTGATACAAGACAAGCACACAGAGCAACAGCTGTTTCCTGTCGCTTCCACAACACCAAAGTGAAAGAGTTTACATGTAAGTCCAAGGTTTGGTCAACTTCACTTTGTTGGACTGTATCTGCAGCTACGACGGAGTAGAAGGGCCAAGGAAAAAAAAGAAAAACAGCATAGGCTAAGAGAATAAACTTGAAACATTTTGAGATTAACCTCTGACGTTTTTGAGAATAATGTCGACAATTAAAAAGGTTGCATTTATGTGACAATAAAGTGAGACAATTCTGAGAATAATATCGTAAAAATTGGAGAATAAATGTCAATTTTGTGAGAGTAAGGTTTATTTATTTTTTTCCTACCGCTTAATCCTGTTAGGGGTCGCGGGTGACTGGAGCCTGTCCCAGTTACTTTGGGCCTTAGGCGGGGAACACCCTGGACAGTGGCCAACTCATCGCAGACAAACATTCACTCTCTCATTCACTCACAGGGGAAAACCCTCGGTGACACAGGCAGAACATCCAAACTCCACACAGAGAGATGGTGAGATGGTCCGACCCGGGAGTTGAACCTACGACCTCCTTATTGGGAAGCCAGAGCTCTAACCACTCTGCAACTGTGCACTCGAGAATAAAGTCGAAGCCGAAAAAAGTTACAAAAAAAAAAAATACAAAGCTTTAGAAGCAATGGCACTTTCTTGTGTTCTGGAGAATACGGATCACTTGGGGTTCTTTCAAGGTGAAATACGGAGGCTTTTGGCACCAGCACCGCATCATCATCTGTGTATGGACTTTAAAGTAATACTGCAGACGTAAGAATCAACCCTAACCCTAACCCATTTCTTGTAAATAACAAAAACAAAAGACAGCACCAGTCACAGCCATTAGATTTTTGTCTTGAAAGAGAACAGATCCAGCCCACCACTCGGAGCTCTGGAGAACGAGATCCAGGCCAATCTATCTGTTCCTCTGTGGATGAAGCAGGGAAAGTCTTCAGGCTTTTTGCGTCATCAAGGACACACTGTCCCAAGTGATCCCAACACAGTCTCACTTGATGGCGTACTTTTACCACGACACAAAAACAGTGTATTCTGACCACGAGTTCACAGCTGTTTTTAGTACTTATGTTACGCCGTGCATTTAGCACGATATGAAAAAGAGTCAAAATGACACGAGATTTCACAGCGTTAAAATAGGACGAGTTTTGGTCTTGTCCACGTGGAGACGTTTCTTCAGGTGAAACGGGTAAGTTCAGGCATAAAGTTACTAAAATGTGTAAGATTAGGTCTGGGGCTTGGGGCAGGTTAAGATTAGAATCAGGATTTCATGAATTTTCATAAATAAGAACACATCTTAACAACCACCATAGAAATGAATGGGGACTGTGATGCTACTATAATTACACAAAACAGCTGTGAACTCGTGATAATCATACCTCATTTACATATTGTGTAATGTCGAGGTAAATGTACTCTTTCTTGGGAGATCGGGTTCGTGATCCGTATTCTCCATAACTCAAGAAAGTGTCATTAACAAGATTCATACAAAGGCTTAGTTTATTTTCTCAAAATTCAAATGACTTTAATTAATTTATTTTTAAAAAAATATATATAATTTTTATGGCTTCAACTTTATCCTCACAAAAAACTGAAATTTTTCTTGGATTTTTACGTTATTCTCAGAATTTTGTCACTTTATTGTCACATAAATACAACTTTTTATAACATTATTCTAAAAAAAACTTTCAGAGATTAATCTTAAAATGTTTCAAGTTTATTCTCGTAGCCCAAACCTTTTTTTTCCTTGGCCCTTCTACTCCGTCGTAGCTGCAGATACAGTTCAACAAAGTGAAGTTGATCAAACCTTGGACGTAAAAGTCAACTCTTTTACTTTGGTGTTGTGAACGCGACAGAAAACAGCTGTTGCTACGTACCTACACATCTTGTGTCTTTTCTGCTGCATTATTTCATCTTTGATCTTGGAGGATTGTAACATTTGTAAGATTCTTCTCATGCTGGTGTTTTGTAGTTTTTTACAGACTTAAACAGACTCTGGTTTTGTAGAGTGTAACATGTTGACAGAGGACACAGTGATGTTTGTTCTCATCAGAAACATTTCACTCCAAACCAATCAGTGTATGTCTAATTTAGTCCACGCTCAGTTCACTTTGGCCATGAGGATAGAGTGTTCTACTGAAGTACCTGGTCCCAGGTGTCAGCAGCAAATGAAAAAACTCTGCCAAGTCGTGTTAAGATGAGCCAAGTAGATATTAGTGGAAAAGAGCCAAACTGTTTGAGGTTCCATTCCAAGTCCAGGCTGCTGTCATGAATGAATGAAAAGTTTATCTCTTTACGTGAGTCTGCAGACTTTCATCCACAGGCCCTTCACTACTTTTCAATAGTTTACCACAAACTAGTGCAGTAGTCAAGACCTTTCCAATACCACAGAGAACCCAAATAGGGCTGGGCACCGAAAAATGAACCAACCGAAAACCAAATACATGACACACTTTTAGTGCCATTTTTCAGTTCTTTGGCTTTAAATCTCTGCCTCAATAAGCAGAAACAGAAACACCACACATGCCACATGTGTGCTCTACCAACAGCAAGAACACCACGTAGCCCATGCCATTTGTGCACTCTACAATTTCACTTCAAAAATGTACTTCATACTTCTCCCAAACAAACTGTGTGAGCTTAAGACTGTGCCTGCACAAACTAAGCACAAGTTGTACAACGAGTTGTAACTAAACAGACTATAGGCGTACTTTAAAAGATAGTTGAAAAATAGCCTCATTAAAGGTTGTAAAAATAGTTTTGGGATTATAATTAACATAAAAAAGCAAGAATCGAAAAAAAGAATTGTTAGAGAAATGGTTTTGAAAAGCAAGTTTCGTTAAAGTACTGGTATCAAAAGAATTGAACGTTACTCAGCCCTAGTAGTGAGGTTTGTGACAATCCATTCTCATGGAAATGCGTGTGTATAGCATGCAATTTAAATGCATGTGTATACTCTGTATTTGTCCTTTTTTGCCTGTTAATGATTTGTGTTGCTGTGCAAGTTCATTTCTAAGGTGGATGTAAAAAGCGTAATTAATATTATTTATGAATATTGACAAAATCCTAACCATAACCAAGTCTAAGCCCCTGACCAAAACTTACGCAGGGATCTCACATGCAGCTCCGCTCTGCCTCAGTCAACCCCTCGCCCACTGTCTCCGCTCCAGTCTGCTCCACAGGGCGGCGTCGCTTCGAGGAGCTCAAGAAGAGCATGCACCAAAAACACGAGTTTGTGAAATAAAAGTCCTCGTGGAAAGATCAAATAACTCTATCAGGAACACAAACAACTCCTGTGTTTCACGTGATCACAACAGTAGGACGTGTTTTCATCCTCCGCTGAGGGTAAAGAGGCTTTAAACTGTTACGAGCACGAACTCAATAACGTTTTCTGTAGTGAACAGTCTGCTCTGTTCAAATATTAAATAAACTTTATGTAAAACTACAAACCTTTCATTATCTGATCAAATCATTTTCTTTTTCCTGTTTGGTGCCTTCTGATCTGCGGAGCTTCACTTGGCCGGACTCGGGCGGAGAAGAAAATAGCCTTGATCCATACTTTGGTTGGACGGCGACGGAGCTGAAGCGGAGCCCTACGCAGCGGATACGGAGGATGTGGAAAGATCCTCATTCATTAAAACAGCTGTGGATCCGGCAGTCGTATGTAGTGGGATCAGCGCATTAGCCTCGTGTAACCCAAACATGTCTAGTTTTTCTGGTGTAACAGTACAATTTGTGCTTCTGGAGCATTTGGGACAAAACAGCATATGTATGGATTCTTTAGTCTGAGTCACTCCTCCAGAGCCGCTGCTGCAGGCGTGTAACCCGAGGTTGTCATATTTTTATTCATTTTCTTCATGAGTTAATGCAAATAAATGTGTTTCCAGTTTCTAAAAGTCACTTCAGCTGTTCTGTGGATACAACTAAATCCACCTCAAGAGAAAGCATAAATGTTATGCACATTAAGGATTCTAAAGGCAATATTTGGCATTTCCATTGGGACTTATTCCATACTTCTTAAATCTCATTAAAAACAAGAGGATGGAAACGCAATATATAATATATTTTAGAACAGATTATTATGCTTTTTGAAATCAAACAAACAATTCTTAAACTCCTAACTACTGCTAACTGCTCCTGTGTGTGAATAGAGCTTTACTCACAAAAATAAGACTTTCCATCCTGGGAGCAGTCATATTTCAGAACAAACTGTTTCTATGCCCAGCGTCTGTTTCTTGGCTGAATAAATCTCTGAACAGAACTGAGCTGAAGTTAATTGAAAGTTGAGTGAAAGATCCAGCGCACATTATCAGATTGGCAGCGGGTCAAGTCGTTATTAAACACAGAAATGAGAAAATGCATTAGCACTTCCACCGGAGACACAAATACCAGCGCTGAGATTACAAGCGTTTCATTTGGGGGAGCGCAAACGTTTGATTAAAACCCAGGCACAACAAAACAACTGAAAGCACAGTGGCAGGATTAGAATGATCCACGCGACTGCAGGGTGAGTGAGGAGAAGTGTGTCGTACCTTCTGGAGGAGCGAGAGTGTTGATCTGTGGGATGGAGAAGGTGGGAGGAGGCTGGAGGCTGCTGGTCAGGTTGGGCTGGTGCAAAGGCTGCTGGGACGAGCTCCGGGCCTCACACAAGAACACTGTGGCCTGTCTCTGGAGCACCTGCACAGCCAGGACGAGAACAGTGTGGAACATGAAGACTGAAAACAACCAGGACGAGAACAGTGTGGAACATGAAGACTGAAAACAACCAGGACAAGAACAGTGTGGAACATGAAGACTGAAAACAACCATGACAAGAACAGTGTGGAACATGAAGACTGAAAACAACCATGACAGAACAGTGTGGAACATGAAGACTTAAAACAACCAGGACGAGAACAGTGTGGAACATGAAGACTGAAAACAACCAGGACAAGAACAGTGTGGAACATGAAGACTGAAAACAACCAGGACAAGAACAGTGTGGAACATGAAGACTGAAAACAACCAGGACAAGAACAGTGTGGAACATGAAGACTGAAAAACCAACGCATGTGGAACGAGACGAACCAGGAGGTGTGGAACATGAAGACTGAAAACAACCAGGACGAGAACAGTGTGGAACATGAAGACTGAAAACAACCAGGACAAGAACAGTGTGGAACATGAAGACTGAAAACAACCAGGACAAGAACAGTGGTGGAACATGAAGACTGAAAACAACCAGGACAAGAACAGTGTGAACATGAGACTGAAAAGACAAGAAAATGAAAAACAACCATGACAAGAACAGTGTGGAACATGAAGACTGAAAACAACCAGGACGAGAACAGTGTGGAACATGAAGACTGAAAACAACCAGGACGAGAACAGTGTGGAACATGAAGACTGAAAACAACCAGGACAACAACAGTGTGAAACATGAAGACTGAAAACAACCAGGACAAGAACAGTGTGGAACATGAAGACTGAAAACAACCAGGACAAGAACAGTGTGGAACATGAAGACTGAAAACAACCAGGACAAGAACAGTGTGGAACATGAAGACTGAAAACAACCATGACAAGAACAGTGTGGAACATGAAGACTGAAACAACCAGGACAAGAAACAGTGTGGAACATGAAGACTGAAAACAACCAGACGAGAACAGTGTGGAACATGAAGACTGAAAACAACCAGGACAAGAACAGTGTGGAACATGAAGACTGAAAACAACCATGACAAGAACAGTGTGGAACATGAAGACTGAAAACAACCAGGACAAGAACAGTGTGGAACATGAAGACTGAAAACAACCAGAACAAGAACAGTGTGAACATGAAGACTGAAAACAACCAGGACGAGAACAGTGTGGAACATGAAGACTGAAAACAACCAGGACAAGAACAGTGTGAACATGAAGACTGAAAACAACCAGAACAAGAACAGTGTGGAACATGAAGACTGAAAACAACCAGGACGAGAACAGTGTGGAACATGAAGACTGAAAACAACCAGGACAACAACAGTGTGAAACATGAAGACTGAAAACAACCAGGACGAGAACAGTGTGGAACATGAAGACTGAAAACAACCAGGACAAGAACAGTGTGGAACATGAAGACTGAAAACAACCAGGACATGAACAGTGTGGAACATGAAGACTGAAAACAACCAGGACAAGAACAGTGTGGAACATGAAGACTGAAAAACAACCAGGACGAGAACAGTGTGGAACATGAAGACTGAAAACAACCAGGACAAGAACAGTGTGGAACATGAAGACTGACCGCTGAAAACATGAAAGAATGAATGAATAACTACACTTATCAACAAAATGCCGTTTCTCATCAGTTAAAAACAGTGCACAAAAATAATAAATAGAATAAATTGCCTAAAAATACATATCTGCTGGCAGACAATCACTCAGCACATCCACACTACATCACAGCCATTCAGTTCAAAGCCCCAGCTCAGGGTTCGATGGGTTCATTTGCTCGAGTCGGCTCCAGAGGACACCACTTATTTAAAACAACGGTTGAGCCTCCTAGATGTCATACAGCTGATGCTGCGATATCTTTTCCCAGAGGGCTTCAGTGAAAACATGTGATGAGAAGAGTGATACACATCTTTAAGAATTACTTTAGCTCTACAAATGCAACACTGCTCATACAAGTCCTCTATTGGAATTAGAAACCAGATTCACCATTTTGACAGAACCAAGTACATCTTTCAACCAGATGGATTCTACTGATATTTGGGATTTTACAAAATCTTAAGAATGCATTTGGAGAGACTTCACCATATGGTTATAAAGGGTCGAGGTCAGCCGGACCAATCACAAAGCAGCAGAGTGTTTTCAGCAGAAGAATGCAGGGCTTCGTAAACCTTTTAAGGGTAGGGAAGGAGCTCTTATTGATATGAAAACACATCAAAGACCCATGATCATTCTCTACAAGGACAAAACAAGTTTAAGCTATGCTTATAACACGTTTTTCATTGGTTGTCTCTATAGGCAACATTTTGTCTTTGAGATTACATGATAAAATATAATACAGCTAAGTTATATCAGATGTTTGAGCAAATTAATTAAGAAAAATGAACACTAGAAATATTTATATTTTCTAGGTCATACTATCTTTTTGTGGATTTTATTTTTAATATAATTTGTTTTGTTGTGAAATATTACAATACATAACATTACATTACATTACATTACATGACATTCTTTTTTTTATAATTAGGGCTGTCAAGCAAATAAAAAATGTAATTGCAATTAACCACGTGAGTTAACGCTCAAGTTAACGCTTAATCACATTTAAATAGGTTTTTATTTCACATTTGAAAAATGTATTTTGCATTCGTTATTTGATTAATATATTTTAAATGCATGTATTAAACTGCTCTTTCACAATAAAGTGCTTTCTGCAGCTGAAGAACTGTGAAGGTTTGTGTGAGTTTAGAAAGACTATTCTATTGGATATTGAACTTGAGTGGACAAACATCACATTTACTGACCACAGGTGGACACACCAAAGGAACAGCCCCCTTCTCAGTGAGCTCCAGCTGGACACTAACAGAGCCGAGGTAAACAAACACTCACGCTCAGACACTGGTGTGAGCGACTGGAAAAGTTACAAAAGTCTGCAAAGGTGAGCCAGCAGAGCCTTGGAACTCTTTCTGCATCTGCACTGTGTTTTTCAATGAACTTCACACCATTGGAGCGTTTACAGGGTGAAAATAAGCACGCAATTAACTAGAGGCAGTTGACAGTGAGGCAGTAGTGTTACATGTATAGTGAAGCAGTAGTGTTACAGTGTCATGTTACCTGTATAGTGAAGCAGTAGTGTTACAGTGTCATGTTACCTGTATAGTGAAGCAGTAGGTGTAACAGTGTCATGTTACCTGTATAGTGGGGCAGTAGGTGTAACAGTGTCATGTTACCTGTATAGTGAGGCAGTAGGTGTAACAGTGTCATGTTACATGTATAGTGAAGCAGTAGTGTTACAGTGTCATGTTACCTGTATAGTGAAGCAGTAGGTGTAACAGTGTCATGTTACCTGTATAGTGAAGCAGTAAGTGTAACAGTGTCATGTTACCTGTATAGTGAAGCAGTAGGTGTAACTGTGTCGTGTTACCTGTATAGTGAGGCAGTAGGTGTAACAGTGTCATGTTACATGTATAGTGAAGCAGTAAGTGTAACCGTGTCATGTTACCTGTATAGTGAGGCAGTAGGTGTAACAGTGTCATGTTACCTGTATAGTGAGGCAGTAGGTGTAACAGTGTCGTGTTACCTGTATAGTGAGGCAGTAGGTGTAACAGTGTCATGTTACCTGTATAGTGAAGCAGTAGGTGTAACAGTGTAGTGTTACCTGTATAGTGAGGCAGTAGGTGTAACAGTGTCATGTTACCTGTGTAGTGAGGCAGTAGGTGTAACAGTGTCATGTTACCTGTATAGCAAAACAGTAGCTGTAACAGTGTCATGTTACCTGTATAGTGAGGCAGTAGGTGTAACAGTGTCATGTTACCTGTATAGTGAAGCAGTAGGTGTAACAGTGTCATGTTACCTGTAAAGTGAGGCAGTGGGTGCCTCACTATACAGGTAAGTGTCATGTTACCTGTATAGTGAGGCAGTAGGTGTAACAGTGTCGTGTTACCTGTATAGTGAAGCAGTAGGTGTAACAGTGTCATGTTACCTGTATAGTGAGGCAGTAAGTGTAACAGTGTCGTGTTACCTGTATAGTGAGGCAGTAGGTGTAACAGTGTCATGTACCTGTATAGTGAAGCAGTAGGTGTAACAGTGTCATGTTACCTGTATAGTGAGGCAGTAGTGTAACAGTGTCGTGTTACCTGGATAGTGAGGCAGTAGGTGTAACAGTGTCATGTTACCTGTATAGTGAAGCAGTAGGTGTAACAGTGTCGTGTTACCTGTATAGTGAGGCAGTAGGTGTAACGGTGTCATGTTACCTGTATAGTGAGGCAGTAAGTGTAACAGTGTCATGTTACCTGTATAGTGAGGCAGTAGGTGTAAAAGTGTCGTGTTACCTGTATAGTGAGGCAGTAGGTGTAACAGTGTCATGTTACCTGTGTAGTGAGGTAGTAGGTGTAACAGTGTCATGTTACCTGTATAGTGAAGCAGTAGGTGTAACAGTGTCATGTTACCTGTATAGTGAGGCAGTAGGTGTAACAGTGTCATGTTACCTGTATAGTGAGCAGTAGGTGTAACAGTGTCATGTTACCTGTATAGTAAAGCAGTAGCTGTAACAGTGTCATGTTACTTGTATCGTGAGGCAGTAGGTGTAACAGTGTCATGTTACCTGTATAGTGGGGCAGTAGGTGTAACAGTGTCGTGTTACCTGTATAGTGAGGCAGTAGGTGTAACAGTGTCGTGTTACCTGTATAGTGAGGCAGTAGCTGTAACAGTGTCATGTTACCTGTATAGTGAGGCAGTAGGTGTAACAGTGTCATGTTACCTGTATAGTGAGGCAGTAAGTGTAACAGTGTCATGTTACCTGTATAGTGAGGCCAGTAGCTGTAACAGTGTCATGTTACCTGTATAGTGAGCAGTAGGTGTAACGGTGTCATGTTACCTTAGTAGCAGTAGGTGTACGGTCATTTACCTGTTAGTGAGGCAGTAGGTGTAACAGTGTCATGTTACCTGTATAGTGAGGCAGTAGGGTGTAACAGTGTCATGTACCTGTATAGTGAGGCAGTAGGTGTAACAGTGTCATGTTACCTGTATAGTGAGGCAGTAGGTGTAACAGTGTCATGTTACCTGTATAGTGAGGCAGTAGGTGTAACAGTGTCGTGTTACCTGTATAGTGAGGCAGTAGGTGTAACAGTGTCGTGTTACCTGTATAGTGAGGCAGTAGGTGTAACAGTGTCGTGTTACCTGTATAGTGAGGCAGTAGGTGTAACCAGTGTCATGTTACCTGTATAGTGAGGCAGTAGGTGTAACAGTGTCATGTTACCTGTGTAGTGAGGCAGTAGGCTGTAACAGTGTCATGTTACCTGTATAGTGAGGCAGTAGGTGTAACAGTGTCATGTTACCTGTATAGTGAGCAGTAGGTGACCACCATGATAACCAGGGGGATGAAGAAGGCCACGAAAGATCCGATGAGCATGAACCTCTCCTCGTTCAGGACACAGCTGCCGTTTACAAACACTTTGTCCTCGTTGTGGAGTCCGATCACCGGGATGGGCATGATACTCCCTGAACACACACATATGTTACACAGATGTAATTGTTTGTTTGACACTGGAGACTAAAATTCAGACTTAGAACAGGGCTATTCAACACATTTTTCTCAAGATTTTTCCAAAGACCATGGCATCTGGGCTGTATAGTTACACAAAATGTCATCACAAAATTTAGGGTTACGCCAAATATCCACAGCACTATAGAGGGATTTTTTGTTTCTCAACACGGGCGATGCGCGCACACCCCGCCTGTAGAAAGAGCCTCCGCACATAGACACAAACAGTGGAAACAAGTCCAAAAAGTTCCGTTGTCAGCCAACGTCAAGAGTTTATCACTTTGCGAAAAGAAAAGCTATGCTGCTAAGTTAACATTTATGGATGAAATTTGATCCTACGACCCTTAGAAGTAAAAAAAAAAATCTTAGCTTTAAACCAGGATTTAACTAGATCCGAGCAAAGTCTAAAGCAGAATTATGAAAGTATAAGACTTAATCCAGTCGAAGGTAAAGTTGCCCAGTGTTAAACTGGCAAGCAAGAGAAAATATCTTTTTGTAACAGTGGGAAAATGGGTTGAAGACCAGATCAACATATTCTCTTATCTTACGTGTAAATACCACAGCATGACAAAGTGCGTGTCATGACGACGCCCTCTGGCTGTTTTGGTGTGCAGTTACACGTCCATTTTTTCATGCGTGGGTGGTACAGATGTGATGTGGTTGAGGACATACACGAGGTTTGGGGTTAACGGATAAGTTTAGGTCTGATGTTGTATAAATGTGCAAGTTTAGGTCTGAGACTTGGAGTTGGTTAAGGTTAGGATTAGGATTGTGTTAGTCTTCATGAATAATAACACGTCTTTATGTTCACCGTAGAAATGAACTGTGACAGAAATGCCTGAAATACACAAGCACAAAATAGAAATGACGTTCATATTACACACTGTTTACAACTGTGTGGTATTGACACACTTATCTGTGAGAACATGAGAACAGGCTGGCCAGATCAAATCTTTAGACGGCCAATTTGGCCCCAGAGCCTTAAGTTGAATAGGCCTGCTACAGAGTAGATCAGTCAAACCCCTGCAAGGTCTTTAGCTCCTGCTTACATTGTCAGGGCCCTCCCACTTTAATTATTTTGCTTTTTTCACTTTGTCAATGTCAAGCCTCTGAACTTTTAAAATTACAACAAGAATTTTGAACTCTCATATTTAGAGTCAAGAGAAATGTTCAAAACTGAAAGTAATGTCAGTCTGGCCCTGACTGCAAACATCAGAGGTCTCATATATAATAGTTGCTTAGAATCTCTGAAATCTCAGCAGCGCAATGTTACCTAACCCTCATTTTTTTAATTATTTCTTTGACAAGTTGTCTTTTTTACAAATCTCAAACTAACATGGAAAATGACATACGTAATGTATTTTATGTGTACACATGCTTTATAAATAACATTTAGTAACATTTACACATACATTTGTTATTCTTTTGTGCAGAGCTTGTTCTAACTTATGTTGAAGTCACAGAATCAGAGGTTGAAATTACAACGCTTCAGCCTTTTAGCTTTTGAGAAGATCTCTGATGCTGCGATCAGACCGGACAGCTTTTAAGTGTCTAAATTTGGACAATAAAGCATATTTTGATGCCGAATATGTTTGATCTGACACTCCAACAAGCGCCCAAAACGCCTCATTGTGCATCGTGATGTCGATTTGTAAAAGTCTTTGTTTTGCTGGGACAGGTCACATTGAGAGAGAAGGAGAGAGAGAGGCTGCTGTAACTTCCTTCTCCAGACAGTTCGTTTGCTGTCTCTGTCCTCCTCCAGTGTCTCGTCCTACAGCAGGTTTAAACATTTTGAATAGATGCATGTGAGGCTTGTCAGACCAGATCAGGAGTGGGCAATTGTTTTTCTCCGAGGGCCAGATTCGAACCTGGACAAGTGGTGGAGGATCGGAATTCAGTCATTAGTGCGACAAACTGTTGTTATTGTAAGTACATTTTTTTGTAAAATAGTTATTTTAATCTATTATTTTGTTCGATAACTATAATAAACACTATTATAAACACAATCAATCAAACAAAAGAAATGTAAAGAGTAACACTTATTCTCAAAAAACCTTCCGTGGGCCACATCAAAACAGTCTGAGTCTGGTCTGGTCCAGATCATGTTCATGTTGTTTGTTTTGTGTCTCCAGATTTTCAGAGCAGCGTGTGGCCAAGTCTTTGAAAACAAACAAACAAAACAAGCGACCTCAGAAAGGGATTAAAAGACTTGAGTAAACAGTGGTCCTTTCCTCTTGATGTGGGAGGAGAACAACATGTCACGTGTGTCAGGAGTGGAGACTCTCACTACGTTCACACTGCAGGATCAGATTCTCAGTTCTGATTTTTTTCATGTGGTCGTTCACATTACACAAAACATGCGACTCCAACTTGTCCCTGGTGTGAACGGGATGCGGCCCTAAAGTGACCCGCATGCGCAGCAAAGAGCACCACATTACAGGCAAAGAGTGTAATTACACAGCCAAGACATGTTTGTGTCTGTTTCAGGCTGTTTTGTGCAGAAACGGAGCCGCACAAACCAAATACTATCAGTGAAAAGTTCTGCTAACAAGCTAGCACACATTAGCATGTTCTGTTTCCTGTCCAGAATAAAGTCGGTCATTTTAAGAAGCCCAAAGAGTTGAAAACATTCAGAACATTACACTACTATAGATACAAGTCCAAACTGTTAATTCATGTGTAAAATGTGGTGCAGTGTCACAGAGGAATGTGTTTGAAGCACAGAATGTTGGCCACATTGACAGGAAGTAGTCCAGTGATAATGACGTTATAATAACTTAACCAGGCCGAGCCGCGGATAAACAAACACAACACCAGAGGACTGCTTCGAACTTTTCTTTTGTCAAACAACACTTCTAAACTGATTAACAGCGATATTTTGTGGACTTCATCTGACTGATTTGTGCCGAATAGATGAAAGGACCTGGATGACAACACAACAGTTTAATCTGAGAACTTTACAGATGTGAGTGAAAGATTCTCCACCGTGTTTGTCCTGAATCTCTCCCTCTGACTGACCTGATGCTCTGCTGCAGTAGTTGTGATAATCATGGCTGTGTATGATTTCGTTTCTTTGCGTCTCTCGTCTGGCTCACGTGGAGTTTGTGAGTTGAGTTTACCGAGCGGTCCAGCTTTACGAGGCTAGGCAGATGCCCTCTCCTCTATTGACAGTTTTTGGTTTCTTCTGCCGCTGTTTCTGCTTTGACTTGGTGAGTTGTGTGACGTAAAAGTCGGATGAATGCGACATGAGTGTTCAGACTGGAGTCGCGTGTGAAAAGATCAGATTTATTTCCACATATGGTCAAATCAGATACAGGTCGCATATGGGCAAAAAAATCGGAATTGACCTGCAGTGTGAACGTAGCCTCTGATTGGCTAACACCGACTTCCAACGCCTGAAAGATGGATTTTCACATTTTCAGGTTTGAGCTTCCACTCGACACACGCCCCAGACGCCAATACGCACACACAAACACGCGGGCTAACCTTGACTTAACATTGGACGCAGATACGCTGTCCAGTCTGAACGCAGCCTTAGATCTTCTGCTCTGTTCATACGACCAGAAATCCTCCAGACTGGGGAACATTGCACACCAAGCTATTTCATCTCCATATCACCCACCAGTGCACCTTTAATGTTTTAGGTTTGGTTCTGAATAGAGAAGCTACTCTTGTCAGTGAGGAAGCTTCTAAACAAGGTTTTGTGTCATTGACGCTAAAACACAATTTAGTTTTTAACTCAAGTTTAAACTAAAGAGAGAAAAGATGCAAGTTTAATAGGCAAAATAAATATACAGAATTCAAAATCAAAATAACAATCATAATGATGTTGATGATGATGATAACGTTGGATCTTTCCACTCCTCTGCCTCCTCTAAAAGCAGACGTCTTGTTCTTTCACACACACAAATGCACTGCCCACACACTGTCCATTTGTAATGATGTAACGCTCTGATGGCCCGGCTAATCTATCACATTACCGCAGCATACTAACGAGGCTCGTTTTCTGCCACAAACATGAAAACCACTCATCTGCTCACTGCGCTCGGAGGTAACAGCGCTGGGACTCAATTCACTGCACAATAGAAACATTCAATATTAAAATACGACTCCGTTTTGGGATTACTTAGCCTACTTTTTTTACTTTAAGAAGAGGTAGTCCAATAAAATAGTATACAACTGTGTGTCTGTTTGTATCATGTTCAGTGTCTATTCTATCCATGTTTGACTGGCACCTATCCGCCCACTGTGCCCTTGGACTTGCAGAGTGTGGCTGCTTCAGAAGAGGAGCAATGAAAGCAGACAGAAGCACCCACAGTTCTGGAGATCCAGTAAGTCTCAGGCTCAGTCAAACTCCAATCTCTGTGTGGATAGAACCTGACTAAGTTATTAGTTTTGAGTTATTTAGAGAGAGAGAGAGAGAGAGAGGGAAGTAGGGAGAAAGAGAAAAATCTCCTCTGGGTTTGGATCTGTCACTTCCTCCTCAGTCTGTTCCTTTGCTTTGTCATTTAAAGTCAAATCTTATGAGCTTACTCTAAACTGGTGTATTTTCATTTCATTCACCTAAAATATCAACCATGTGTGCAGCTTTGATCAATGAGAGCCACTGTCATCCCGCCTTTGCTTCTCTTAAACGTACTTCTGTAAACCAACAAACACAATTTAGCCTGTTACTACACACAACCGTTGGACATACTGGCGGCGGATAGCGCTCGCGGCTAGAAGTTTGTGGGCTAAAGGGATTTTTACAGCAAAATGAATGAATGATTTATTTCTGGAGCACATTTATACAAAACGTTTTCCAAAGTGCATCACACAGTAACCCCCCTTCCCCCTCCCTGTGATGACAAACAGCCCTGGAGCAGCCCAACAAACACCTGCACCTCAAACCTCCGACCACCACCAAGCGTTCTCTACATGCATGTTGTTGGTTGGTGGGAAAACCGGAGTGCCCAGACACGGAGAGGAACATAGAAACTCCACACAGAAAGGTCCCAGGCTGTGCAGGAGTCGAACCTTCTCTTCACCGAGCCGCCAAAAGCAAAAACAAAAGCTGTAAAAATGACTTTACAGATGATCTCACACTTTGCGCTGCTGTTGTTTGTGCATGTTTTCTTTTACTCTTTCTAAAGATCAATAAGAAGCTCCAGTTTCACAGAATGTCCCTGGGAGTCTGTAACACTTCTCTTGTCTGTTGAATAGCTCTGCTTTCACACTGCATTGACAGTTAACTCTGAATGAGCCAAAACAGACCACACCACCTCTGATCTACTGGATCTCAGTGGGAACAATATGACATTCTAATTCAGTTTAGCTGACGTAGCCTTAAATGCATGAATGAACCACACTTCAGATGAGACTCTGTGGGCGATGGGTCGTATTTGGGGGGCGTGGCCTGCTGTGAGGGAAAGGTATTGATTGTCACTCTCTTTGAAGACATTTCCTGGTGAGTTAAAGGCAGTCACAACTAAGTCTTAATGGAGACTGTTGACGTGGTGTTATCTCTGTAGATGCTCTAATATGTCTGCCAGCACTGTTAGTAATACTTTATATATTTTAGGGCTGTCAAGCGATTACAATTTTTGGTATCACTTTATAATAATGTCCAGATACAAATCATTTACAAATGTTAGTTAATTCTTAAGATAACATTATCTAATCATTACTAAATGATTAGATAGTATTTATCAATAATAAATAAACATTTACTAATCATTTACCTCTGGCCCCTAGTCTACAGTGACGTGCATGTGATGGTTAGATCATCTTCTGAGGTAAACCAGTGAGATCAAAGTGAGCTCCTTCACTGGTTCTGTGACGTTTGTGACGTAACAACCTCACCATGGGAAACATTAAAAACGTTTAGGTACAATTCTATGGGTAAGTTTAGGATTGGGGTTTGGGATATTGGTAATGATATGAATCAGATAACACAGTACATCACTAAATATATTTTTGTAAAACCTATAAATGGTCGTCACTTTAGAACAGGGCCCGGAAGTAAATGAAAGAATCTTTTTAAAAACCCAGGCACTGTATAAACTCTCGATAAATTGAAAACAGCTTTCATGATAATATGTATACCAGGGATCATCATTAGTTTTAATGGAGGGCCAGATATTTTCACAAAAACATTGTGAGAGCCAGATTTTTTTTACTCTATTTTTTATTTGTTTTTTATGTTATTTTCCCCCAGGGGGGGTTTTAACAAAGCAGACCACATTTCCGTTAATTAGGTGCACTTTGAGGGTGTCACGTTTGGGATTTATTGTTAAATTGTTTAATTAAATTCAAAAACACACACATTAATGTAAATGTGATGGTTGATTCTCATCCACAGGAAGGCCTGGTAAATGTGTGTGTATTATTATCAGTCACACACCTGCAGAGTTTATTTATCCACTATTTGTATTTACTTATGGAAGCATTAACTGTCCAGGAGGGCCAAAAGTGCAGAATTAAAAGGTTGTTACTCACTCTCGTCAACTTTTTGGATTTCTTAAACAAGTTCAGAGATAAAAATGGCTCTGTCCACAACATAAAGAATGAAAATGTGAGTCCTGTTGCTTTCATTTAACCGTTGTTCCTTAAGTGTTGTGCAAATGTGCACTTTATTATGCTGTGTTTCTTATTTCTTATTATTTTATTTATTTATTTATTTAGAGGCAACACTTATTATTGCACATTTCATGTAAATATCTTCAGTCAAAGTGGCTCCTTGGTAGGGACTGAAGTAAAGAACAGAGTTATGACAGTGAAAGAAGGCCATTAAAGGTGTGAAAGAGAACTACACGTTTATCTTGTTTGTAGCTTATTGGGGCGAGTCAAATACAAAAGTCTTTGGGGGAAGATGAGTCTGATTTAATGAGTGAACAAAAATATGCTTTACTACAGTTAAAATTATTTTTCTAGGCAGAAACTTTAGGCGGGCCACACATTTTTTTTCGCCATTTGACGTTCACTGATGTATACTGTATTGCTCAGCCCTTCTTACTATCACTTTGTACTAAAAAGAGCGGATAGATTGTGTAAAAACGTGTATATCCGACCTATAGAGATGGTCCAGACGGCTGCGATCTTCATCATGGCCTTGGTCCTGGAGTTGAAGCGACTGTGCTCGATGGGATTCCTGATGGCCACGTAACGGTCCAGAGAGATGGCACACAGATGCATGATGGACGCCGTGGAGAAGAGCACGTCCAGGTAGATCCAGATGGACAGAGGGCGCTAGGGAGGGGCCACGCGTAGTCTGAGGACAGAGAGAAGAGAGAGAAGAGTGAGAGAACTGTGGAGGAGAGGACGTCCAGGTAGATCCAGATGGGACAGAGGAGAGAGACAAAGAGAGAGAGAGGTAGAGAGAGAGAGAGAGAGAGAGAAGAGAAAAAGAGAGGGGGATATGAGAGAGAGAGTGAGTGGAAAGTCAGAGGAGATAGAGAAAGAGAGACAGAGAAAAGAAAGAGAAAGAGTCGGAGACGGAGAGAGAATAACAGACTCCTGCCTTTAGGATTATTAGTTATAATACACACATAGACACATGATCTGAATTACAGACACTGCAGATGAAAAGGACAAACATTTGCCCTAAACCTTTACATTTATCTTGATTATTGCAGCCGGACACCGACTCAACGGTTCAGCTACGGCCAAAAAAACAAAAAACAAATCCATTATTGTTGAATGAAAATTGGCAATTAGCTCCAGTCCGACTCTGTTCTGGGCCGTGTGCATTTGAACGCATCGGCGAGTGCGTTTGGACTGAAATCTAATTAAAGACAAACCCACAGGAGGTTCCAGGGCCTCGGGGGTAATCAGGTAAAGACGTGTGTGTGTGTGTGTAAGTGTGTGTGTGTGGGAATGTGCTCACGAGTGGTTCTTTAGTGATTAAGATTAAGATCAGTGTATGAAGATGAAATGATCAAACACAAAGTGAATGGGCTCCTTCTGTGGAGAGAAACTTCGAAAAACTACACTTCTGCTTATTGTTATTATCTGTGGCTAGGAACGTCAAGAGTGTTAGGTTCATCAAGAGCTGGGTGCTTACTCCGCCCGCAACCGCACTTCAAACAGACTCGCTAAAGTGGGAGATGCTCCAGACCTTTTAACTCTTTCACTGCCAGCCCTATTCTGACTTTGACCCTACTTCTCTGCCAGGACTTTTGGCTCATTTTAAACAATATTCACAGCTCCACAAAAAAACTTGTGCAACTGGAATCATGACATGTTGTACATCAAATGAGACCTACAAGTGTCTACTTTCATTTAAAACAAAGAATTGTTATTCTATTATTCTGTTCTCTTTTTATAGACATTTGAAATTATTTGTTTTCATTAGATTTCAGCAACTTTTGAGATAACAGCCTTTTTCTAAAACAAACTTCATGTCAGTTTTATTTTCATCTGTTCAACTTGTTGGTGATAGAATATGAGCCACGACAATGAAATAATGTTTTTAGCATAAAAACACAAGCTTCACATAATTAAAACAATGAGAACGAGTGTCTTTTTCATCTTTAAAGCAACAAAAGCTGTGTTACAGACGAGGAGGAAGCTTTACGTTCTGATGCAGATTCTATAGATTCAGCTTCTTTCATGGAGCATAGATTATTATATAGAATATTTAACCCTCCAAACATGAAAAACTACAGTAGTTTGACTTACTCTGACACTTATGGATCGCTCACAGAAGAGTTTAGTTTTTCTCCTCCAGACTCTCTGCATATGCTGTTCTCCTCAGAGCCCTAGTCCAGTAGGATCGTCTTTTCTTACTTTAAAGATCAATAGGGCCGCGCACTGGGAAAAAAATGCAAAATTGCAATAAAAAAAAAAAAAAATCACCCAAACAGCGAAGCCGTGGAAAGCTCTACACACAACACAATGTACAATCACTTTGAATACTTGTAGTCACATGAGGTCACTCTTCAGTAAATATGCTCTGTGATACAGATCGTGCCTTCAGAAGATGAGCCTGGACTTTCTGAATAAGAAGATGAATAAAAATGAGCACGTCGAGTCAATTATTTTCTAATATGTGTAATGACGGGTGCACGGTGGCAGAGTGGTTAGAGCTCTGGCCTCCCAACAAGCAGGTCATGGGTTCGACTCCCGGGTCGGACCATATCAACATCTCACGATCCCTCTGGTTGGAGTTTGCATTTTCTCTCCGTGTCACCGTTGGTTTCCTCTGGTTTCCTCGAACCTCCAAAAACATACATGTTTAGGTTCATTGGGCACCACTGTAAATTTCCACTGTGAGTGAATGAGAGAGTGAATGTTTGTCTGTCTAACCCTGCGACGAGTTGGCCACTGTCCAGGGTGTCCCCCGCCTAAGGCCTAAAGTCACTGGGATAGGCTCCAGTCACCCGCGACCCCTAACGGGATTAATCGGTAGAACAGGAAAAAAAAACAAAAAACGTGAGATGATTCCCAGCACGTATGCAAAGATTTATACCTGTGGTCACAAGGAGAACACCGATACAGGTCCTACAATAACAATTCTAGTATTTTTGCATTTCCATCATTTTTCAAACAGCACAATCTCAATATAAAACTCCGTGTGGAATACAGTTGTAAAGAAATACATTTTTTGGATTTGGAATGCATTGTATTATGTAACTATTTACAGAAAAAATACAGACAGAAAACAATTTTGAAAAGTTTTCATCCTCAGCGCCTCACCACAAACATACCTTATGGACAGAGAAGTATTTGCACCGTCTGAGCAACAAGACAAGGAAATCCAGAATCATTTCACCAAGCAAACCCAAACTTTCAGAAAGCAGCAGTATAGGTAACGACTCATGAGAAGGTTCTTAAATTTGATCTCTCCATCTTTGCTGAAACCTAGATTTGAGCTAAACTAATCATTTTAGTTTAGTTTCATGTTTCTTTTCTGAAAAAGCTGTATCACTCTGCAAATGTGAGCCACAAGAGCAAAGAGGAGAGAAAAAGCAGAATTGATCAGATGAGTCTGTTTGTGTATTATAAAAGGAGATGTCCAGACTAAAGAACTGCTCTGATTAACATAAGAGACTCATTTCTTTATCTCTCATTGGAATGCACTGGCTTTGGCGACAGTTCGATGCATTAGTCTGATTTATGCTCCTGCAGGTCCAAACCAAACTCACAGACAGTGTATCTCATCCAAGTCAGCGCTTAAAAACACCACTGTCTGCAAACGTGACCCGGCACCTGTCAGCCAATCAGAGAGCTCCTGTTGGTTCATGTGTGTGGGCTGATCTCTGATATGACTGAGGCTCGTTGTCCTTATGCAGTGTTGGGAGTAGCGGCGTTTAAGTATAACGGCGTTATTGTGATGAGTAATGTGTAATCTTATTCATTACTTTTCCATCAGTGGTAACGTCATTATAGTTACTGTCAATGTAACGCAGCTCGTGATTTCACTGTGATCAGAGCCGCAGTCGTCTCATTCAGAGAAGTCATGAGACCTGCTGACGAGTTTGTTTTGGGAAGTAAAAGAACCCAGAGACGGAGCGTTGGGCGTGTGTACTGACTTTTCTGACATTCTGATTGGTTGAGCGCGACACAAGTTTACTCCGCTCACTTTCCAAAACACGGCGAGGAAATCTGCGCAAACTAGTGCAGTTTAAGGAGATTTTTGTTGCTTTGTGCTTTTTACCAACATAGAAATGAAAACAGACGACAGCGTGAGTGCCACGTGCGTTTGGAGTTTACAGATGGACATGTGTGTTTGGAGTTTACAGAAGGACACGTGTGTTTGGAGTTTACAGAAGGACATGTGTGTTTGGAGTTTACAGAGGGACATGTGTGTTTAGAGTTTACAGATGGACATGTGTGTTTAGAGTTTACAGAGGGACATGTGTGTTTAGAGTTTACAGATGGACACGTGTGTTTGGAGTTTACAGATGGACATGTGTGTTTAGAGTTTACAGATGGACACGTGTGTTTGGAGTTTACAGATGGACATGTGTGTTTAGAGTTTACAGATGGACACGTGTGTTTGGAGTTTACAGATGGACACGTGTGTTTGGAGTTTACAGATGGACACGTGTGTTTAGAGTTTACAGATGGACATGTGTGTTTGGAGTTTACAGAAGGACACGTGTGTTTGGAGTTTACAGATGGACATGTGTGTTTGGAGTTTACAGATGGACACGTGTGTTTAGAGTTTACAGATGGACACGTGTGTTTGGAGTTTACAGATGGACACGTGTGTTTGGAGTTTACAGATGGACGTGTGTTTGGAGTTTACAGATGGACACGTGTGTTTGGAGTTTACAGATGGACATGTGTGTTTAGAGTTTACAGATGGACATGTGTGTTTAGAGTTTACAGATGGACATGTGTGTTTAGAGTTTACAGATGGACACATGTGTTTAGAGTTTACAGATGGACACGTGTGTTTGGAGTTTACAGATGGACATGTGTGTTTAGAGTTTACAGATGGACATGTGTGTTTAGAGTTTACAGATGGACATGTGTGTTTGGAGTTTACAGAAGGACACGTGTGTTTAGAGTTTACAGATGGACATGTGTGTTTGGAGTTTACAGAAGGACACGTGTGTTTAGAGTTTACAGATGGACATGTGTGTTTGGAGTTTACAGATGGACATGTGTGTTTAGAGTTTACAGATGGACACGTGTGTTTGGAGTTTACAGATGGACATGTGTGTTTGGAGTTTACAGAAGGACATGTGTGTTTGGAGTTTACAGATGGACATGTGTGTTTGGAGTTTACAGAGGGACACGTGTGTTTGGAGTTTACAGAAGGACATGTGTGTTTAGAGTTTACAGATGGACACGTGTGTTTGGAGTTTACAGATTGACATGTGTGTTTAGAGTTTACAGATGGACACGTGTGTTTGGAGTTTACAGATGGACACGTGTGTTTGGAGTTTACAGATGGACATGTGTGTTTGGAGTTTACAGATGGACATGTGTGTTTAGAGTTTACAGATGGACATGTGTGTTTAGAGTTTACAGATGGACATGTGTGTTTAGAGTTTACAGATGGACACGTGTGTTTGGAGTTTACAGATGGACATGTGTGTTTGGAGTTTACAATAGGACATGTGTGTTTGGAGTTTACAGATGGACATGTGTGTTTGGAGTTTACAGAAGGACACGTGTGTTTAGAGTTTACAGATGGACATGTGTGTTTGGAGTTTACAGATGGACATGTGTGTTTGGAGTTTACAGAAGGACACGTGTGTTTGGAGTTTACAGAAGGACACGTGTGTTTGGAGTTTACAGATGGACGTGTGTGTTTGGAGTTTACAGATGGACACGTGTGTTTGGAGTTTACAGAGGGACACGTGTGTTTAGAGTTTACAGATGGACGCGTGTGTTTAGAGTTTACAGATGGACATGTGTGTTTGGAGTTTACAGATGGACATGTGTGTTTGGAGTTTACACAAGGAAGTGTGTGTTTGGAGTTTACAGATGGACATGTGTGTTTGGAGTTTACAGAGGGACATGTGTGTTTAGAGTTTACAGATGGACGCGTGTGTTTAGAGTTTACAGATGGACATGTGTGTTTAGAGTTTACAGATGGACATGTGTGTTTGGAGTTTACACAAGGAAGTGTGTGTTTGGAGTTTACAGATGGACATGTGTGTTTGGAGTTTACAGAGGGACATGTGTGTTTAGAGTTTACAGATGGACGCGTGTGTTTAGAGTTTACAGATGGACATGTGTGTTTGGAGTTTACAGAAGGACACGTGTGTTTGGAGTTTACAGATGGACACGTGCGTTTAGAGTTTACAGATGGACATGTGTGTTTGGAGTTTACAGATGGACATGTGTGTTTGGAGTTTACAGATGGACATGTGTGTTTGGAGTTTACAGATGGACATGTGTGTTTGGAGTTTACAGATGGACACGTGTGTTTGGAGTTTACAGATGGACACGTGTGTTTGGAGTTTACAGATGGACACGTGTGTTTGGAGTTTACAGATGGACACGTGTGTTTGGAGTTTACAGAGGGACACGTGTGTTTAGAGTTTACAGATGGACATGTGTGTTTGGAGTTTACAGATGGACACGTGTGTTTGGAGTTTACAGATGTATGCGTGCGTTTGGAGTTTGGATACAGGTAACTTTCTTCTAAGTGCTACTATTTCATTGGATATTTGGCGGCGGTTCACCTCTGTTTTGTTGTGTGCAGATGTTTATTATGTTCTAATGTCAGCGTGTGTTTGGACTGTTTCTGCTGCGAGGCAGGTTTGGCTTGTGTCGTTGTCGTGACAGGAGAAAGCTGTTAATGCTGCTGCTGGTTGATTTAAATGATTTTCAATAAGACTGGCAATAGGATTAACTTATTTATTTATTTTTTGATTTTTGTGTGTAATTTAGTTGTAATTACTTTGTCTAGTAATTAGTTACTTTCATCACTCAATGACTTTTTTGGAAAAGTAACTATAACTATAACTAATTACTTTTTTGAAGGAACTTGCCCAACACTGTTCTTATGTAAACCCTGGAGATGAAAAATTTGCTTGAGCTTTTTGCTGGGTTTCCTACTGCATTGGTTCTGAACTTTGGAGTCGCAACCCATTGTTGGCTCGCAGAAGGTTTTGTTGGGTAGCCACTTGAATGAAGAGTTTAGATTCTGGACTTGAGCCTGTCCTGACTTTTGGTCCGGGCCCTTATTTCTCACTCGGTTGACATTCTGGGCCGGCTTCGTGTTAAGACGCAGAGCCACACTGTACACGAGCCCTCCACAGATGATTGACAGTCGCGCCAGAAGACAGTGCAAAACCACCAGTCTTTGAAGAAAGAGAGACAGAAGGGAAGGCACGTCCTTCATACACGCAGACCAAGGAAAAGAGGAGAACCAGAGAAAGAAGGAGCATGTAGGCAATGTGTTCGTGAGCAGTGAGGCAAACATGAGGATGAGCTGTGTACTTTATGTTACGTGTGCGCGCAGAAGGAAAATGAGAGACATGTGCAGTGGAGAACGCACTTCTGGTTCCAAAGACACACTGTAAACACACAAACACATGAGACACGTCAGTAATGTGACGTTCAGTGACTGGAGCTCAAACACACAGAGAATGATCGGGTTCTGCTCGCGTCGGGTCGGGTCAGGCTGGACTTTTTCGACCCAATTGAAATTCTCCTTGAAAATCTACTTGACACTTCCTCCACATAAAAATATCACTATTTATTGTCAAAACTGTTAATGCAGAAAGTATTTTTTAGATGAAATGGACCAGCTCTGTGTGCATGTGTGCACGTGCCTGTTTTTTAAAGCCGCTCCACCTCTACTACAAAGGCTGTGCTGAAACTGTGTATTTTGAACTAAACTGGCAACATGTAGGTAACAATCTGCTCCTGCAGCAGTAAATGAACTAACCAAGGTGGAATCAGGCCTGTTTAAAATGAACTGGGCCTCCTTCCTCAATCTCTCCATCACTCTCTCTCTCTCTCGCTCTGGACAGACCTACATCAGCTCACACACAGATTGTGACTGGCAGAGGAACAGTAACAACTGTACAGCCTTTTGCTCTCTGTTTAGTTACAAAATGTTGAATTACAACACGATTAACTCACTGAGATACAAACGTAAGAAGAAACTGAATTTGAACTGTCAGCTTTTCTGAACCTCTGATCACATTTAAATGGATCAATCTGCCTGAGCCTGGCCAAGGACCATCCCACAATCCAGTTATTATTCAGATGAAACTGTTTCCTTGTCACAACATTATTTATAGGTAACAGTGTTGCAGTGATACACAGTTCTTACAATTTCTCAAAATAGTCTTATAATTTAATATATAATTAATTATATAATGTATTAAAAGTAAGCTACTTAGACAGCCTAAACAAAACGTTGGGTCACATTGATGACCTGTTACAAATAGTGGGTCGCCTGAATAAAGTTTGAGGACCACTGTCCTGCAGGCTGTTGGACAAGTGCAGTAGTGTTTCCACTAGACTTCTCTGCGTGATGAGCGTGAGCCGAACACAGCTGGAGTTTGTAGAGTGAGCAGCGGCAGTTGACGCATGAGTTGCAAAACTTCTACAAATAACCTAACATTGCAGAAAACATTGAAACAGTTGAAAAACTGGTTGATGCATAATGTACTGTGTTCTAGTTCTGATCATCTGTGTTGTCTGTAAAAAGTGATTACCACAGCGAAAGCCAAAAAAACATGGACACCAACAACGTATGAACGATTTGAGAGATTGAGGCAAAAATAATGGCCCACCCCTGCTTTTTGCAATTGGATTATCACATTGTGATGTTCTTATTATGATTCTCATGAGCGGTTTTGTATTGAGTCTGATGGACAGTCCTGCTTCTGTGCATGTTTAGTCAGAGCAGAGACACTTACAGCTGCTTCCTCCACATCCTGAGTCGAACAGAACAAATGAGCAGAAGTAACAGAGCAGAAATTCTGATGAAGACGTTATACAAGAGCCTGCATTAGTGTGAACAAATGTGTGAAAGAACGATCAGTTTATTAATGAACTGAACAGGTCTTATTATCAGCAGATTTCACACGAAGAAGGAGCGCAGAAGTCTCTAACTGTTATGAATATGTTCAACAATCCAGTTACGGTTGAAAAGTCACGATACAAAAACACACACACATGCTTTTTCACTGTCAGACATAAAATACAAATACACTTTTCCTGTTTGAGGTCAATGAGCTTTAACAAAATGATCGGTTTTTGCTTAAGGCCAGAAGAGGGAGAACTATATTTTGTTTAGACAATGTTTGATCACTTTTGTCAAACTTCTACGGCTGCGTTGGTTGAATGGCAGGAGGAGAAGTCTCTACCAGATTTGTGTCACCTCAAGAAAACAGAACAGAAAGTACAAACGAAATGATGTTTGGAATAAGCATCCGGGTCGCTACACTTTGTTGCGCGCTGCCACTTGCTCTTCTGAACATGAAATGCAAAGCGAATATACAAAAACACAACAACACATAACAAACACAATACACATGGTCATTGTGATGGAAATTTCCATGAGGATTGGGTCGGGAAAAGAAAGAAGAAGAAAAGAGGGAGCAGGAGGACAGGTACGGCAAGAGTGAGTCTGAGTCTGAGTCGGATTAAGAGAAAAATCAAACAGTTAAGTGACATGAAATAAGCTCAAGACTCCTGGTTTGTATACATGTGGTTGTATAAACTTCCAAGTTGAGAGTAGAGCTCCTGGGAACAGTTTGGATACAAATCTGTGGCCCTGCCCTTCTGGTACAAGTGCCCTTCTGGTTAACCCATTTTTATTATTATTCTCGGTTTATTTTATACTTCATGAAGACAGCAGTGATGTCAATTGTTTTAAACTTGCCTACTACCATATAATAATGCAGCTGCTTTGCTCCACTCTACTCTCTCTCTCTCTCTCTCTATCTCTCTCGCTTTTAGCCAGTTTTTATATTTTGATAATCCGTCTGGTATTCGCAAAGTTATGAGTAAAACTGCTAAAGAAACTTTACGTCTGCATGAAATACAGCGGCGAAGCGCGGCGCGCCCCAGGAAAAGATACGCTGACTTTAAGTAAAAGCAGCACAACACACATACTTCCAGAAGAAGTGAGCACATGTTTTAGGCAGAAATGTAGTTTGACTGTTGACTGCTGGCGCCCCTTGCCTCGGCTGCGTCAGCCCCTCTTACCCACGTTTTCTTGTCAAATATCTTTCCTCCCTCTGAATCCTGGTGTTTAACCTACGTTTTGTCCTATTCTATATCCTCTGGTGTTGTTGTTCTGGGATCTTTGTCATATGAGATCGTTATGAGAGGCTTGTTTTTACAGTTGGCTTGATCTAGGCAGAGTTGTGCCCAGAAACTCGGGCTCATAGAATAGATTAAAGGGCCCATATGACATTATTTTAATGTCTATATTTTGATGTTGTTTCCTCATTAAAAACATATCTGGAGTTGTATTTTGTTGAACTTAAGTCTATTTAACTCATAAATCCAACATTCTTAGCCTGGGTTCTTCACTTAAGCTGAAAACAGCCTGTTGGTAATGCAAAAAGTGCCCCACTGTGGTTTAAAAGTCCACACACCTTTACTGTAACCATTTCAGCCTTGAATTTGTTTGTCTTTAAGACTGCAGCTATTGTTTTTGGCTTGTTTTAGCGAATAAAATCTCAACTGAACAAAAGGTGAACAAAAACATTCAGTATGTTATGCTACTGCAGGCCTGGGCAAACAGCGGCCTGTGGGCCAGATGCAGCCCTCGGACAGTTTCAATGTGGCCCCCGGCACATTGTGGAGATGAAGTGTTACTAATATATACAGTATATATATATTTTTATTAATGTATTGACTTGGCTATGGAGCATGTGTCATTGCTTGTTGTCCTCATACATATCACAATAAATGGTCAAAATAGTAGAATAAAAGACTATGTTTAACAAAAAAAAACTTAATAAGAATAATAAGAATTTGTTACACAGTGACTTCAGTTTGGTCCTCCACCACTTGCACAAGTTTCCTTAGGAAAACATATTTGCCTCCCCTTGTGCTACAGTAGTGTATAGTATAATGGTTCATGGTAAAATACCATTTAGCCACATCACAAGAGCATGTTAGGCTTTGAGGCACAGTATGAATGAAAGTTAGGTTAGGCCTATTTGTCGATTCAAAGTGCTGTTCTTAATCTGTGACTGAAGGTCAACAAATAGATTCCAAACATACACCAAAATACGAGAAATGAATCCTATTTTGAGCTAAAATGTCTGGGGGAGGCCCCCCCAGAGCACCATGCAAGGGTTCACATGACCAAATATTTTTTATTTAATGAAAGGTGATCCACCCTGTCATTAATCTCTCATGCCACTTTAGTTCCCTAGTCTGCCCTAGCTGCAGAGAGTAGGACAGAACAAAGAGAACTGGAGCTCCACTGGGAACCACTGACACAGGATTTGGACACAATTAATCAGTAAACTACACAGCCTGTTCAAAAAAACAACTACATTTGTTCTGAAGTAAAGAATAGTTAAAATAGAGGATTTGTTAACTAAACATAGCCCAGATTGCAGGAAATTGCATCTATTTTAGCCAAAATCTCCAGGGGAGGACCCCCTGACCCCCCCATATAATAATAATTACATCTGATCATTTTTTTTTACTCTGGTTTAAACTTGTGCAACAAGCTGCAGTGAACTCTGGTTGCACACGCCTTTTTTTTTTTTTTTTTATAAATATGCATACTTCTTTGAATTTGAAAATTAAGTCTCCTCGATATGGGAAAGTGCCCTTTTTTCTGGTTTGAGCACCTGCCCCTCAAAATGTCTGTGCACGTCCCTGGTGGTCTGTGTATCATAAGCTCTTAGCCAGTCTTTCTTTAGCATCAATAGGACAAGTATTGGCTGAACCACAAAGACAAGCAGCTGATGAACTAATAGATCTGCAGATAATAAAAATGACATGACTGCAGCGAAATACGGCAGATTTCTGCACATTTATGTCTACTTATTTCAAAAGCCACATAAAACATAAGGCTGTTTGTCTCAAAAACATTTCAGATTTGAGATGTGTTGGTCTAAAATAGCTCACTTCAAATTGAGGGAAAATGCATCTGTTTTATTCAAAAGTTCCTGCGGCAGAAGCTTACATGAGGTCTTTATTGTGACAAACATTATTTTGTCGCTTTGTGTACAGTTATAGACTAAAATGAAAAAAGGACATTTTACATGCTGCTTTGGCTTGACTGATTAAGGTTCGCAGAAAAGACTGAAGGGCTGATTTTTTTTCTTAGGGCCCCCAAAAGTTTAGATCCGGCTCTGGATATACAGTATCTTTGGTGTTTTCAGATGAATGTAGCCTAAAGTGCCTCTGCAGTGCTCTTCCTCTGCGTGTGTCTGTCCCTGAGTTCACCCCGAGGCCACAGCTCAACCAGGAAACCCACATCTCCTGACCTTTGACCTCTTCACAGAGCAGAGCAGAGAAGTCAGACTGGGATCAACAAAGCAGCACAGCACTGGATCACTAACTCTATCAGATGCCCTCCCTCAATCCAGTCTGGTTTAGAGAGTCAACAGTTTGGTTTTCATTTCAAAAGAGCATGTTTACATTCAGGAAGTTCATGTGAGATGGATTCTTGTAAATCCAGTCGACATGTGGTTCAGACTGATCCTAGTCAGATGTCAGACAAAAGACAAAACAGACAGTCTGCAGCTGCATACGCTCAAGTCCCCAGCATTAAAGTGAAGTTAAAAAAAAATCTGAATGTTCCCTATTTATATAGCACTTTTCCATCTTTCACTGCACTTAAAGCACTTTACAATCAAGAATCCTCTGACCCAGTGTGACAGACACAGGGATGTGGATGGGGAAGTGTCTTGTCCAAAGATAAAATCTTAGTAAGACTAAAAATCTTCAAATGAGTCTCTTAAAATGAATATGCTTAATTCAAGTCATTTGATCTAAGTTAGAGTTTCCTTTTCGGCAGTGTGACAGGATCAGGCTTGGATAAGCAGGTGTGACCACAAAAGAAAACATCTTCAAAACTAAAATAAACAGGGGTCTCATTTATAAAAGAGTGCGTAATCATCTACTTGGAGAAGCTACTACGAGAAAAACTGAGATTTGTCCTGAGTGAAAAATGATCCAGATTTATAAAACCTTCTGGAAGAGGTCTTTGTGTGAAGGGGGCGTGGCCTTCCTACTGCTGCTCAGCAGGAAGGCCACGCCCCCTTCACACCTCCATCTCACCATAAACAGATATGTAAATGAGCGATTTACATAAACATGAGCTGCTAATGAGTGGGTTTGACTGACAGAGGGAGGAGCAGAGGAGAGACGCTGCAGCGGGACACATCACACAGACTCAAGAGTGATCTTTGCTTCTGTGAGACACATTTACACACTGTCATTGAAAACACACGTTGGTCTACTTTATCAGAACCACTGCTTTGGTGCAGCTGTAAAGATCGTTTAACAGACGTGAAAGGGAGAAAAGTCATATCGCTCGTGTAAAGCCTGCAGCCACATGCAGGCGAGGGTTTGTGTGAGTAAAGAACATGTCCACGCTGTGGTCCGGGGTTTGGGAAGAAGCTGTGACATGAGGAAAAGACGGTGGGACGCGGGCTCGTGTGTGTGACGCGGGTGCTCCCGAAACGCGGGTCAGACTGTGTTTATTGAACGTTTTCTCTAAAGACTACATACTGCTGCTGCGGGGATCATTCAGCGTGAAGCGCACATGCACAAAAGAGCACGTTTCACCCACGTAAGCTTTATGAGCGCTTTCTTTTCTTGTTTTAAATAAAGTCATGTTTGCCCATTTCAAATGATCCTCATGCCGTCCTCTCGTCCTCTCCTCTCACGTCTCTCCTGCCTCTGAGCCGTGTTTAAGTGAAGTCTGACACACATACGCAATCTCCAAAATGTTTCACGTTCAAGCTGTTTTTTATAAATCCCAACTTTTACGTAAAAAGCTGCTCCGTACTTTTCGATCTCATTTTGTGCGTAATAGGCTTTATAAATGAGACCCAGGAGAAGTACTGCAGGTGTCAAGGCTCCACCAGGCATAATTACATAGTAAAAGTCTCTGTGTAACTCAATATGAGGAGCCAAGCAGAATCACAGGTTCTGTAATAAACAATGTAACACAATAAAGACGGCTCATTATTACAGTTATTATAGCATATGTTTTCTACACCAGTATTAGAGCCTAGTAACATGAGAGCGATGCAAGACACTGACTTTAGTAAGATATGGGTTGAATAAATAGTATATATACAAGGATTATTTGTTTCTCAACATGGGGGAGGCGTGAACTCCGTAATTTTATTTTTAATCATAATATTTTATAATTATTATTATGATTATTGAGATTATGATGATTATGGTTATTAATATTATTATTATTAGGCCTACTATTATTATATTTAGCCTATTCCTACTAAGCTATTAGGCAGTGTTAGCATTTTTCCAATACTTTTTACAGTGTTAGTTTTACAGTGTACACGGCAGGAGCTGCTTCACAGGCAGGACACAAGTTTGACGCTGTTCTGAGTTCAGAGCAGCCACAGTTTGTGTGTTATTTCTAAATTACGTCCCAAATAGGCGTTATACCTCAGACACAGCCTGTGTGTCACCCGTCCTCGCTGACGGCTTTCATGTGTCCTGTTCATGCGTCCTGTCGGCTCTTCTCTGACGCGCCGTGTCCCGCTGCGGGGCTGTTCTTTCTGCTTGTGCGTGTGGCACGGCGCGCTTACGCTGAACCGGAGCACAACACCAGGCAAACACAAGCACTCGATCAGAGCCGTGCCGACCTCGCGTGCACGAGACAGATTTTATGAAATGCCTAGTTTAAGCTTCTATTTTATGAGACGTCTTGTTTTGGTTTATATAAACATTTGTTAAAAAGTACTATTTTGAGATGTTTGTGGATCTTATAATTTATTCTGTCTGTTACTTTCTTAAACTGTGTTTTCTTCTGGTCGAAGACAGTGAGACACTTTAACAGTTAATGTGATGCTTCTTTTAAAATCTAATTAGCATAAGTGCATAATGACTTGACTCCATTTGTTCATAAAAGTGCCCTGCTCAGATTACATTTACCACTGTTTTCTCTCCACACAGCACCAGTCCCATTGAGTCCAAATTGAAAATGACTGTAATTCAGCCTTCGCTCTGAGCATGACTCACTTTCAAATGTAAATGATCAAACGCAGCTTTTTATAGAGGCTTTGTTATCCGATGGAGCACCCAAAGGTCCCTCTGTCCCCGAGACTCAGCGTGAAGATAATGCAATGTTAACATAAAGATTCTGAGTCAGGTTTAATGGGAAATGGAAGGGACGGATCTAAAGGAACGAAGCCCCGGGGCATTGGGAAACTAAGAATGTTTATTAGGCTGTAAACGTATCACATGTACAAACGTACTCAGGAAAGGTCATTCTGGTTTGTTCTGCAAATCAGCAATGTTCACAAACTTGTACATTAATAGGAGTCAGAGAAGTTTTCAAAGAGACATGTAAACTACACTTTTCTGAGTTTGTGGCCTTGAATATATGGTGGATTATTGGCAACATTTGTATCTATCGAGACAAGCGTACAGGGATACTTATGCTGCGTTCAGAACGAGCAGCATTTATCCGTCTAAATTTGTTTGTATTTTGATGCGGGGTCATCTCACGGTGAAGCTCTTTGTGACTGTGAAAAGCGCTGTACAAATAAAGATGACTTACTTACTTACTAAGACTCCCCTGCAAAAGAGATTCTGAATCTCAGTGTGACTTTATTGATTAAATAAAGGTCAATAAGAATCTCAAGGCACACCAGATAGATTTAAGAGATTACATTTTGTGTATATATTTAGGGGGGAAAAGTGATTTACATTTTGTGCTTTGTAAGAAAAAAAAAAGTAGAATAGAAAAGAAAGAGGTTCAGTTACACACTATGCAAAACTGCACAAGAAGTATAGTATAAGCGCCTGTTTATAGTGATAAGCCCCGCCTTTTTAAAGTTACAAGCCCCGCCTTTTTATAGTGATTAGTACTGTTAGTGTGTGTCCCACTCACAGACACACACTAACAGTACTAAAGCTACATAGCTTTAGTACTGTTAGTGTGTGTCTGTGAGTGGGGGGCCTGTTAGGGGTTGGGAGTTTGTATGTTTGTTTTTTTTGTTGTTTTTGAAATCTTGCATAGGGCACCAAAATGGCTAGCAGTGGCCCTGGATGAGGAGCAGTTACAACAAGGTCAAAAACCGGTCTCCTTTAAAAGTCGTTTATTCCAAAGATGGAATCCAAAGTGTGTAGCCCATAGTGGTCTTCACCAGAGCACCTCCATGGACCTTGTGATCCGATGAAGAGCACCACGGTCAAAACATGTTGGCCTGTTTCTGTTCACTGTGTCCTGTTAGAGTATTTACATCTGCAGTCAGACTTTACGCAGAAAGCTTCTAAAACACATCTTGGTAAATGAACACACTTCCAAATGTTTGTCTAAATGTGTGAAAACCCTAATATCTTGCAGCAGAGACTATAAGCACATGATTGATGGGACTTTTCAGAACTCGTTATCGCCTGTGGTAAAACGTCTAGGACAGAGAATGTTTTCAGTCCGATAAAGAAATGTTTAGATTTGGCTCTGCGCTAATGTACGTGTGACAAATGACAAAAAGACCCTGATAATTTATAACCTGTGGAGATATTCACTGACGTTCAATGCAAATGCAAATGGAGGAAATGACATTCATCTCAAAGTCGGCGCTAAAAGGGGCTGCTTATGTTTATGTCAAAGATAAAAACGTAGATTTTTTGTCAGCATTTGAACCATTTAGGCTGCAGGGTTGTTTGTTTGAAGTACAATCTAAGTGTATAACAATATATCAAGTTTGTGACGTGTGTGATGTGACGTGTTTCTGCAGCAAAATACCGTTTTTTTATACAATTAACTTTTTCAACCGTTAAGAAATTTAAAGAGCTGCATCCCGACCCGACTCGCGCTCTGCCGCTCTCTCAAAATTAGAATGCAACGATGGGCAAATGCAGCTTTCAGTTTGGTTCATGTGCGTTGCTTTTCTATCAGAGAGACCTCTAGACTGACACCTGTGGAGCTGGGCAAATACGTGATCTTAAATCTGTAAACTGGAGACTGCAGTTTCACAGACTTTAGCTACGGAATGCAAATAACGGGATGGACAGAGTTTTGTCGGTCTGATTTCAAGAGAATTCGTTTCTTTGACCATGATGGCTTGACAGACAAACACTGATGTTTATTCAGATTCATAAACTTATTGAAAAGTCGCAGCTGCACCTGGTTTGGTGATTGTCAGATCTGTGCTCACATCGGCTCGCAGCAGAGAACCTTTCCTGGAGGAATGAAGGACTGGCTTTTATGCTGGAGAAATGGAAATAACACTAGCGTTTGTGCTACATCAGCCTGTTCTCATGGATCAGCGTGTCAATACCACGCTATTGTAAACAGCGTGTCATATGAACGCTACTTCTATTTTATGCGTGTGTATTTGACGCATTTCTATCCCAGTTCATTTCAATGGTGAATGTTAAGAGGTGTTATTATTCATGAAAACTAACACAATCCTAATCCTAAACTTAACCAACTTTAAGCCAAAGAGCTAAACTTACCCATTTTTGTAACTTCAGACTTAAATTTAGCCATTAATCCCTTGAAAAACCTCGTGTTTGTCCTCAACCACATCGCGTGTTCATACCACGCCAGAGAAAGCAAGCGTGTAATTGTATTTTACGCAATCCATGAGAACACGTTGGCTAAATACAGTGTAGATTTGCAGAAAGTGTAGGGAACTGGAACTTTGTGTTTCAGGTAAGAAATGCAGAGCCTCAGCCTACACATTAGTCACATTGAGTTTGTTGAAGGTCAAACAGACACAGTGATATTTGCAGATGCTCATGACCCGTGTGCTTCCATGGAGTCTCTGTGTCAGAAAACAACTACAAAAACATAGGCAGCAATAAACCTAATGAACAAAATTATGTTATGATAATAATGTTATGTCATAATGGATTTTTTAAGAAGAAGGACTGGAATTACGTCTAGTGTAACCACTGGTATCAAAATACTATTCTGTAATATATATAGGGATGCACCGATCCGATACCTGGATCAGATATCGGTGCCGATCCAGGACATTTTGCTGGATCGGGTATCGACTCCATGATATCGGTTCAGCCGATATCGTGACTGTGCCTTTAATTGGACATAATGAGACTACTTTACAGGCTGGTGTTGATCCATAGCAATTCATAAAATTGGACATTTTATTCAGACTAAGTTGTTAAGTTGTGACTTGCACTATAAACAACAGTTACATAACACAATATGACCAAATGTATTAAGTTTTTATAAGAAAAAGAAGCAATTTCAGTCCTTTCACTGGTATCGGTTGATATCGGGTATCGGCAGATAGTGAAAACCAAATATCGGGATCGATATCGGAACAGAAAAAGCTGGATCGGTGCATCCCTAAATATATAGAAATGAGTCGATTCTGTTTGGTCAAGATTTAAATCTTGTCTTGATACCTGAGTCACAACTCCGATACGTTTTTGACTTTGTTAAACCTCACAAGACCAATCAACCTTTTCTGTGAATGAAACAACTCTTTTCAATAAAAGAGATTACTGCTTTACTGTCACGTCAATAAGAAAACAAGAACAATAAGCTGCTGTTAACTTACTCTGACTGATGCCTTGTCCACACTTGTGCAAGCTCAGGTGTTTCAGAACAAATCTTTGACCTAAACCTCACATCGACCACACGAAGCAGGAGTTTCACTGAAAACAAATCTTCCTGAAACCAGAGGCCTGTACTACGAACTTATCCTGGATAAGTTTCACTTAACCAGGTTGACTAACCCAGATATGAGTCTCTCTGGATAAGCTCTCATATGAAACGAGTTCACAACTGAGTCAACAACCCTGGATTTTCTCAATGAAGCCGTGCGTGTTCACAGAGCAGAGGCGGGGTTAGTGCAAACTGACCAATCAGAACGCCCTAGCTGCGCTCTTCAAACGTGAGGAAACTTCAATCATGAAGCGATATACGAGTGTTAAAATCTAAGCGAAAGAAAAGAAGTTACGCTGCAGAGTTCATTTAATGGTCGTGTATGGACAGACTAAAGTACTTCTGCAGACATCACCAAACATTTATTAGATCGACTATAGTGTCTTTAGACAAGTCTTTTAGTCTGAGTCAAAGTGATGCGTAAAGATCCACAGCCAAAGGTGCATCAAGTGCAGACATTCAATATTTCTGACAATGAAAGCGTTTATTAATCATCAGACAGACAAGTTTTCTTAAGTCTTACTGTCAAGGGGCCTCTTATAAACAGGTTACGTGCGCATCACATAGGCTATAAAAGAATACGCCGCGACTTTAGTATTTCCTCATTTCTCAGCTGCCCTTTCTCATCTCTCTCTCCCCCCTCTCTTTGCAAACGCCTAAATATTCGTCTCCGATTGGCCAGTGCCTCGTCTTTTTAACTTATTCGGAAGCTTATCCTAGTCCGGAGCAGGTTATGAGTTTGTCTCATGTTGCCATGGAGATCTACCCCGATAGGAAGTGATCCAGTTTCTTAGGACCAGACCAGGTTTAACCCAGAATCTAGCTTCGTAGTACAGGGCTCAGGTCCCAGGGTGAAAACATTTCAAAACTACGGTTTAGCGTCTCTGTGGTTACGCTGCAGTCATGTCTCATCTGCAGAATGAACTGACTTTTATATGATCATTGTTGCACCATAAACCACAAAAGATACGGAAACATTAAATACATCCACTGCAATTACCATTAAGCCCATTTTGAAGCTTAGTCAAAACATTCCAAAGAATCTGAAGCATAAATCCACTTTCTGTGTCTCTTCTGTGGCTTTTATATCCACGTTGTTCATTCAGAATGATCAGTTTAAAAGAATTCTCTGTTGTTTCTGTTTACATTAAACAACTTACCTGTGCAAAAGAAAGTTATGTGTAAACTTGGTGCTTATTTGAAAGGAGTTCTTGCTTTATATTGATTCATGAAAATCTGTTTTCCAAAATATCTTATTCTGTCATGAAAGATTATGTTCCTGTTTGTGCTCCATACCATGTACAGACAAATAAATAAATGAACTTAAAAACTTGTAATACATGTATATCAGTAATCTTTAGGACAAGTTTGATTATTATTATGTTTCTGTTCATCTGCAGTGATTTGCCTTTAAATGTAAATTCAGAGCTATAAGCTATAACACAGACATAAGAAATGATTTGAACACTTGACTGACCGTAGAGGATGTTGATGAGCGAAATGGGCATGACGAGGATCCCGACCAACATGTCCGCCACCGCCAACGACCGCAGGAAGAAGTTGGTGGCGTTCTGCAGCTTCTTCTCCAACGACACGGCTAAAATCACCAGAATGTTCCCTCCGATTGTCAGCGCGATGATGATGAGAATCAGCAACGCCGGCCAGTTTTTCTCCTTCATGGCGCTGCTGGTGACCGTCTCTTCTCGAGTAAAGTTCTCCACATCGAACGCAGCCACCGAAATCTCCGGACTAACCCATCCCGGTCGGGTCTGGTTCAAGTCCAGGGTGCTGTTCCAGACTATTCTAGCGTGCTCCAGCTCCAGGGACGTGGTGGTGGTGCCGAACCCAGCCATGAGGGCTCGAGCTGGGCCACGCATGCTGTCCACGTGCCCCTAAAGCTGATCCACGATGACGTACTGAATGTTATATAAGAAAGAGGTGGATGTCGAAAGCATTTAGCGACATTTAATTCAATCTAAGTTTATCCAAAGTTGAAAGACGAATAGAACTGGATTGTGAAGACTTTTGCTTGTTGAATATTGGTCGTCATAGCATTTGTTAGTCCATGGAGAGACACTAGCTAAACACTAAACAATTTTGAATGGTTTTACAACTTGAAACTAACCCTTTAATTTAGCTGAGGAAGTTGCGAGCAGCTGTTGTAGTTGTTTTAGTTAGCTAAAGAGTCGCTAGCTAAACAAAATAATGCTATAGCTAACCCACAAAAGCATTTAGCGACATTTAATTCAATTTTCGGCGATTACAATTATTCAAAGTTGAAAGACATAGACACATAACGATAATTTAAAGACTTTTTGCTTGTTGACTATTGTTTTTCATACTTTTTAAAGTTGCTAGCTAAATGCAGTAGTGCTAAAACTGATTCACGAAAGCATTTAGCAACATTTACTGAGGTCAAATGTGATTAAAACATCCTAATTTGAAAGAGGACTAGATTTTGTAAGACTTTTTGCTTGTATCAGTCTTCATAGCATTTAGACGTCCAGGAAAAGTTGCTAGCTAAGGACAATTTTTTAGCTGTTTGTTGCTGACTGTGCTAAAGCCAATGCACAAGCAGTTAGCAATATTTCATTTAATCTAAGGTGGTTAAAGATATAAAGATAAGTTTAAAGAAGTCTGGGTTTAGTTAGACTTTTGTCATGGGATTAGATAGTCCGTGAAAAGCCACTAGCTAAATGCAATAGTGCTGAAGCCGATTTATGAAAACATTTAGCCACATTTAGCTCAAATTAAGGTGGTTAAAGTTATTCAAATTTGAAAGACATATAAGTATAAATTCAAATTTAAACAACTTTTTGTTCTTGTTTAATACAGGTCTTCAGAACATTTGGAGTTCCATGAAGAGTGTCTAGCTTAACACAATAGCGCTAAAGCTGATTAGCAATTTAGCCACATTTTATCCAAACTAACGTAGCTAAAATGATTTAATGTTGAAAGAGGATTTTAAAGACGTTTTGCTGGTTGAATAATAGTCTTCATAGCATTTGATATTTGCCTGTGAAGAGTTGCTAGCTAAACGCTACACTGCACTCTCTTTTGTGATGTAACCGTCGGATTCCTCGAGGCATCGTGAACTTGTTATTTGTAGATTCTTCCGGAAGTTTGTCACGGTGTTGTTCTTGTGGGCAGGAGAGGTTGGAGGTGGAGTCTGGAGATGAGATGAATCATTTCCATCGTCGGTTGTCTCCAGGGACAGAGAAAAGCTGGTTTATTCAAGTGAAGGAAGAAGGGAGCTGGCTTCAAAATGGCTGAGTTAAAAAAAAGAGTTGATGTTGTCGCAGAAGGATAATCTGAAAGAAAAAAAAAAGACAAAGACAAGAATGTTAGAAAAATGTGAACAAATCTTACAATCCTTTTCTGAAGACAGGGTTGAGACGGAGCATTGATGGTGTTTTATGGAGTCAGTATTTGCCAGTGAAAAAGATCATTTGATTCTTAAGACAAGTTGTTAAATATGTTCCTTTTATGCTAGTTATTTTACGTCATCTAATGGTCACTTTAAGTTATTTTAAGCAGAAGAAGAATGCTGGACATGAAGTTGCAGGGTTTTTTTTGTTTGTTTGTTTGTGAGTAAGTGCAATACAACAAGCATTGCTGTGCATTTACATTGAGTCCAAAATGAGACCAAGACCTTAAAAAAGTGATTTCAAGAATTTTGAAAAGTGTAGCTGGATCCCATTAAAAAGTTCTATTATTTTTTGCTGAATTTCTGCAGTGTTTCTTAATTTGTAAGCTTAGAATTCAAACTGATTACATTGGCAATGGCAAATTTGAATCTAAATAGGATGGTTCTAAGTTTCTTTGTAGCATTTTCAGGCAACACAGTCTCACTAGAGGGCGTACTTTTACCACGACACAAAAACAGCGTATTTTGACTACAAGTTCACAGCTGTTTTTAGTTCTTATGTTACGTCGTACATTTAGCACGATATGAAAAGAGTAAAAATGACACGAGATTTCACAGCATCAAAATAGGACGAGTTTTGGTCTTGTCCACGTGGAGACGTTTTTCTTCAGGTGAAACGGGTAAGTTTAGGCATAAAGTGACTAAAATGTGTAAGATTAGGTCTGGGGCTTGGGGCAGGTTAAGATTAGAATCAGGATTTCAATAATATTCATAAATAAGAACACTTCTTAACAACCACCATTGAAATGAATGGGGACTGTGATGTTACTATAATTACACAAAACAGCTGTGAACTCGTGATAATCATACCTCATTTACATATTGTGTAATGTCGAGGTAAATGTACGCTTTCTTGTGAGATCGGGCTCTTTTGTTTGTTTGTTTTTTCTTGACAAAAGAGAAATAAAATTAGGGTACCAGATTTTTAGATCACAAAATCTGTCCCACTCTTTTTTTAATGCGTTTTTTTCCCCTTCATATTTACATTTTGGCTTCAACCATGGCTTTAGAACAGCTTTTAACAGATAGCAAAGTGAAGCTGAGGTGGATCACCCAAGCACAACCAATCAGAACGCTGCTTTCAGATGTCTATGAGGAATACAATAGTTTATTATTAGAGGTCAGGCATAATACAACAGTCGGATTTTGACATCAAATTGTTACTTTAGCAGTAGACTTTGGTGAAAAAGTTTAATTAATAGAAAAAAAAATAAAAATTAAAAGACCTATTAATCACACTACTGTTACGTACCACGACTTTAATTAGGAAAACGCCGTTTTAACAAATGCCATTTTTCTGCATATCTTTCATTTCTGAACCAACACAACCTCCCACGGTGCTCTCTCTGTTCCCATTGTCTTCTCCAACCAACAGAACCACATTTCCAGATAAACCAACTAATTGCTCATTCTTCGCCTCCTTCTCCATCAACGGCGAATCGACCGCGCTCCGTCTCCCCTCGCTGTCCGTCGATAAAGTCACGTGACCCTGCTAACAAGCCCCCGATAAGACGTTAATATGCAAAGCACGCGGAAAGAGAAGCGAGGGATGTGAGCGTAGAGGGACGGGCTGAGAGCGGGAGGTCTGGCGGACGTTTGTCATCCGTTTTGTGGCGCTACAGTATCTCCCTCGCTCACGGACACTATCGGGACTTTGAAAACCCCGGGAGCGCTGCGGGAGTCATTAAAGACGGAAGATAAAGAGTTGAAGAACCACGGGGAGAGGAAAGAGACGAGGAGAAGAGGGTAGATAAGGTAGTTTGGGAAGGAGAGGGTGGAACCGCGGGGGGTATGAAGAGAGAGAGAGAGAGAGAGAGAGAGTGGGATAGAGAGAGAGTGGGAAAAGAGGGCAGATAAGGCAGCTAGGGAAGGAGAGAGTGGAACTGTAGCTGGAAAATGTGCTGGGAAGAAAAGGGAGAGGGGAGAGAGAGAGAGATAGAGAGAAGACGGGAGAGATTGAGAGAAAAGAAGAGGGAGAGAGGCAGAGAAAATGAGAGGAAGAGGGAAAGAGGGGGAACCGGGGTGGAGAAAGAGAGAGTGAAAGAGAGGGAAGAAGAAGGGGAGAAAGAGTATGAGAGAGACAGAGAAAGAGGGGAAGAAACAGAGAGAGAATAAGAGGGGAGGGAGAGAGCGAGAAAGAAAGAGGGATATGGGAAAAGACAGAAAAAGAGGAAGATATAGAGAGAGAAGAAAAAGAGGGAGAGAGAGAAAAAGGGGTTAGAGAAAGAGATGGGAAGAGAGTGGGGGAGAGAGAGAAAGTGAGAGTAAAAGGGAGTCAGAGAGAAGAAGAGAAAGAGAGGAAGAGGGAGAGAGAGAAGAAGATAGAGTGAGCATGAGAGGGAGAGAGGCAGAGAGAATGAGAGAGAGTGAGAGATAATGAGAGAGGAAGAGGGAGAAGAACACAGTGAGTATGAGAGGGAGAGAAAAGAAGAGGGAGAGAGGCAGAGAGAGTGAGAGAAAGAGAGATAATGAGAGAGAGGAAGAGGGAGAGAGAGGGAGGAAGAAGGAGAGAAAGAGTATGAGAGAGAGAGAAAGACAGAGAGAGGAAGAAAGAGAGAGAGAAGAAGAGGGAGAGAAAGAGAGGGAGAGAATTAGAGAAAGAAAGAGACAGGGGTTTAGAGAGAGAAGGAGAGAGAGAAATATAGGCAGAGACAAGGGAAGACAGAGAGAGGGAAAAAGAGAGAGAGTGGAAGAATGACAGAGAAAACAATGGAGAGAGAGACAGAGAGCAAGAGGAAGAGGGTTAGAGCGAGGGGAAGACAAATAGGTGTAAACAGAGAGAGAGAAATGTATTTGAGCTGTTGATTTGTCCCTGTTATGTTTTAGTCCACTCTGTATTCATTCAAAGTACCGATGGAAATACATGAGAGAACAAACATGTTTTACCAAATACAGGTCACTGTTCTGGGACCAAGTATGAACTCAAGGTAAACTCCCCTAAAACAGGACTAAACCAGGACTAAACCAGGACTAAACCAGTACTAAACCGGGACTAAACCAGGACTAAACCAGGACTAAAACAGGACTAAACCAGGACTAAACCAGGACTAAACCAGAGCAGTCACCAGGCTGTGGTCATGTATGAAGTCATGAATGTGAGACAGACACGATCAGATCTAATCTAATGACGTTTATCGACTTTAAAACAGACGGACATCTCTGGATCGGTCACAAATGGGTAAAATGGGATTCTTCGAGCCAAAATGAGTCATCTGAGTTCCAGCTGTGGTTTCTTTTCTAACTTCCAACATTTGTAGACAAAACCCAGCCAAGGCCGGTGAAGTGACAGTTTCAGATTCCTTCCACATTCAGCTCACACAAAAGCCGTTTCAAAGCCTGAATTACACAGCTCCTCGTGTTCTGTTCAAGGCCGTTTAGTTGCACTCGGTCCCACAAGTGTACTGTACTGTTGCCGTGGAAACCAAGCACCTTTTCATTCAGGTCGTTCCTTTTGAAAGTGTGTAAACAAAACCATTCCAGATTTATGAATGGAGGTTGAAGTGCTGCTGAACAGAACAGGATTTCAAACGATGACAAGAGAAGTGAAAGTGTACAGTATGTATGGACAACACAGACTCACAGAAGATTTTTTCACAATCCCACATATTTCTTTTTCATATTAAAGCATATTTTTTAATAAATTATGTGATTGTCCCTTTAAACTGTTATTGTATTGGCCTGTGTATCTGAGGGACAAATCTGCCCTGTGCTGTGGAGGATCTTTGATAAAGTCATTTTCAGACTGGACCCTGTTCTGTCCCACGTCTGTCTCTATATCTCATTGTCCAACGTGTTCTCATGGATTGTGTAAAATAGCATGCCATGACGACGCCCTCTGCCTGTTTTGGCGTGCAATTACACGCTCGTTTTTTCTGGCGTGGTCTGGACACGTCTAGTGGTTGACGACAAACACGAGGTTTTTCAAGGGATTAACAGATACATTTAAGTCTGAAGTTACAAAAATGGGTAAGTTTAGCTCTTAGGCTTGGAGTTGGTTAAGTTTAGGATTAGGATTGTGTTAGTCTTCATGAATAATAACACCTCTTAACATTCACCATTGAAATGAACTGGGACAGAAACACGTCAAATACACACACACAAAATAGAAGTGGCGTTCATATGACACACTGTTTACAATAGCGTAGTATTGACACGCTCATCTATGAGAACAGGCTGTACTGTCCAAAACACTCACTGAATGAAGCCGTGTGATGGCTGATTGGCGATAGAACACACGCAATAATCCTCTCCAATAGGAGACACACACAAACAGCGCTCTGCACCTCATGCACGCACACGCAGGCACACAAACAAACAACCATGTTCTCAAAATACAAGAATAAATCTGCAGACCCAGAGAGTGCACCACACCGATATGAAGCACGTGTTCTGAAGAACAGGTCACCGCGACGATGTTAAACCGTGTTGATTACGCGCACACACAAACATAAGAAGGCTTCTACTGCCGCGCTCAGTCTGCACAGCATTTCTTACAGAATCACAGACGGGGCTTGGGTCCTTATCCGGAGTCCGCCTTTGGGTAACCTGGGGACTACAAGATAGCACAGCTACAGCATTAGCTACCTTCTTGTTTATCCATTTTAGCGTCACTCTTTTACACAGTTTGTGGCTTTTTGTCATCAGCTGTCGACAACACACGTCAAATACATGGGTGTTAAATCCTACGAGCCCCATCTCACAAGAAAGCGTACATTTACCACGACATTACACAACATGTAAATGAGGTATGATTAGCACAAGTTCACAGCTGTTTTGTGTAATTATAGTACGTGTCAGTCTCCATTCATTTGAATGGTGGTTGTTAAGACATGTTCTTATTTATGAATATTAATGAAATCCTGATTCTAATCTTAACCTGCCCCAAGCCCCCAGACCTAATCTTACACATTTTAGTAACTTTATGCCTGAACTTACCCGTTTCACCTGAAGAAAACGTCTCCACGTGGCTTCAATTAAAACTCGTGTTTTTTTAACACTGTGAAATCTCGTGTCATTTTGACTCTTTTTCATATCGTGCTAAATGTACGGCGTAACATAAGTACTAAAAACAGCTGTGAACTCGTGCTCAAAATACACTGTTTTTGTGTCGTGGTAAAAGTACGCCCTCTAGTGAGACTGTGTTGATCATACAGATAGTGCTGGTGTAAGAAACAGTGTTTCAGATGCTGTATAAAGGAGATAAACAAGAAGGATTTCATAACACAGATATTTAAAAGGCACACAGGGATCATTTACATTCTCTTTTAAACTAACTCTGGAGAACCTTTACCCTGACGCTTTCTGTATTAGAAAGAGTGTAATAAAGCACATCTGACAGTCATGTCAGGACCTACATCTGTCTGACAGTGGGGTTTAGAGTGGGTGAGGTAGGCAGTGTCAGGAGGAGAGAGGTCACATGTGTGAGCTGCACTGAACACAACCAGCCTGTTCTCATGGATGAGCGTGTCAACACCACGCTATTGTAAACAGTGTGTCATATGAACGCCACTTCTATTTTGTGTGTGTGTATTTGACGTGTTTCTGTCCCAGTTCATTTCAATGGTGAATGTTAAGACGTGTTATTATTCATGAAAACTAACACAATCTAATCCTAACCTTAACCAACTCCAGCCTAAGAGCTAAACTTACCCATTTGTGTAACTTCAGACTTAAATTTAGCCGTTAATCCCTTGAAAACGTTGTGTTTGTCTCAACCACATCATGTGTTCATACAGTAGTATACCAGAAAAAACAAGCGTGTAATTGCACGCCAAAACAGGCAGAGGGCGTCGTCATGACACGCAATTTGTCATGACGTGCTATTTTACACAATCCATGAGAACACGCTGACACAACACACCTTCAGATGTCTCCAACTGCCCTGTGAGTATTTATATTTATATATATACATTTCCTCTGTCTGCTGTGCACCTCTGTCCATCACAATGACACACAGATAGACCTATTTTCTGTCATGTCAAGTGGTCAAAGTAATTGCACAAGCTCTGATAATATCAGTCACTCAATACTACCTCTGAAAATGTACAAAATCAAACTGCACAAAATATTGCAGCAGAGATGATCCTCTGCTGAGTTTTTTTCACCAAACTAAGCTGGTAGTTTAAAATACAAGACATGTCTGATAAAGAGTGTTTTACCTGTAGTAGGGGAGAACGGGGTTGGCTGACACAGTCACTCTATCTCAGCTTGTGATTGTCACAAGTGAAAGGTTTAATTTAATGATTAACAACGTTTGATCAGAATAAGACAGAGAACAGCAGGTGGATTCATCACTTTGACTTTTGGGTTAAAATGATATAAATGTGAGGTTTACTGTTTTTGAGCAAATCACATCAAAGGTTGAATAGAGGATTTTCAGTTTGTTGTCAGTCTTGGTCAAAACAGTTTGCCTAGATTTGAAACAGCCTTGAACTTATGCTAAACAAAAACAAAAATAAATAAATAAATAAAATGCAAAAACGGTGATCATGTTGATGCCAGTAAAATCTCCCAATATCTATGAGCCTGAAAACTTGTCAAGCAAACCTTCAGTGTTCCTAAGTATCTCATTGGTCCAGTTGCAGTGAGGGGCGTGGCCCTGGGAGGAAACACATGAGCATCGTTTGAAAAACAGCAAACAGATGTTGGATTTGAAAATCCTCCATACAGAGGAATGTATGAATGGAATCAGCTTCCTTAACATTTAATCGTCATAGAAAATCAGTTCTACTTTAGAAACATCTCACTTCCTGTTCCAAACTGCAGGAGAGATAAGCTCCGCCTCTACAGGCTCAAATTCAACTAAACAACCAGCACATTTCAAATGACATGGGAAGTGGCTACTGGACCATTTTTGAGCTGACAAGACTTTTCTTCTTCTTCCACTTTTTTTTTTTTAATTATAAGTACAAGAAAATACAGAAAAGGGGGCGGGGCTAGGTGGTAGGTGAAAACACAAGCAGTTAGCGGTTAAACAATACAAGATTACTCAAACACACATGAAACAATCTAAAACAACTAATGAGAACATGGTTAAAAACCACAACCGAATGTTAAAGGACAAAGCTTTACGATAGGTGTGGAGTTAAAGCGGACTCACTGGTCGTAGCTTGTCTCTGTGTCGTCTCTCAGTCCACACTTCTTCTCCTCCTCCGTCTGCCTGTAAACCACAACCACAGGACACACACGTCAGCGTTCAGATGAAATGATGAGAGAGCACCCCTGACACCGGTCTGACCCGCCGTCCCACAGCCATAATCTGCAGCAGGATATACATACAGTCAACGTAAACACAGCCGAGGGATTAGAGCCGGACTAAGACCCAGCGTTGGACCGTCGGAGAGCGAACAGACTGTCAGCATGAGGAGGAAAAGTTACAAAAAGACAATGCTTAGAAAAGGGTCCCATTCCCAGCCACGCCCATCTCAAAGTTTGAATATTTATGCCATATTACACATCTCAGTTGTAAAGCCAGTTCAAGTCATTCCAGATGGAAAAAAAAACACAAACAACAAGCTTAATTTATAATAAGTAAACCCCTCAAAGTTTGTCTAACTTAGTACATTCAGACTGAACGTTTCTGCATCGGGGCATCAGGTTTACATGTCAAGTCAATGTCTTCAAGGAAACTTCAGATTCTGATTTCCGATTTCAGCAACATGACCTACAGTATACGTGTCACAGAAACAAGGTCAACATGTCCAAATATACTGTTACTTTTACTGAAAGTTTTTGTAAATCTGACTTATTCTTCATTAAAAAAAAAATTGACATGATGTTCATTTGTTAATTTACATTTAGTGTTTTTGGTTCTTAACCCTGAACACTTTCGCTATAAAAGTGACACCATCACTTTTGCCGGGTAATTTTCACCCGATATAATAAACCCAAAAAAAAAAGTACTTGTCATAAAAAATAAATCAAAATATGACAACACTTGATACATGAGAGTGGTTTTCTTTTATTTTCAACTGTGGTATGTGGAACAACATGGAAAATAAAAATATAGGAAGATCCTACAACATGCTCGAAAGTTACTGAAAAATTTTGATTTTGAGGACAAAAAAAATACTGATACAGGAAACTTGGTGTTTGGTCGACTCATTCCTGACACATGTGAGACTTCCTGGTGAAGCTCAGACTCTGGACACACAAACAACAACAGCAGAGAGGAACAAAAATGTGGTATTTTTACATTGTGTAAAAATGACTCACTTGATTAAAATATTGTTTTCACCATAAGAATTCACTTTGAAATCACCACTTTGTGATATATATTCATAGTTCATATACATAGCTAGCTACAGTACATAATGTAGCTTTTGGCAAAAAAAAAAAAAAAAAGTTAACGTACATTACCCTCTTTCACTGTTGCCGGGTGAAAATCACCCGAAAGCAAACCTGTGTTCCTCACTAGCTGAGATGTCAGAGACACTAATCCTGCCACAGAATGAAGCTGGAGTTGACCAGGGACAGTAAATATGTTGAAAATATGGTAAACCTGAATGTTGTCACTCTTGACATGTGGCAGGATCGCTTGATTTTAAACACTAACACCATCGCGGGTGAAAGCCACATGAAAGCCACCTGAAAGCAAGTCTGTAGGAAAAAGTGGGCTTTGGGGAAGCACTCACACCTTCATAGAGTCAAACACACTGGTGAAGCTCCCAGGTACTAATGACACTCAAAAAAAAAAGCAACATATTGAAAATCATGTAAATACATTTGCTCGGGTGAAATTCACCCGGCGATAGTGCTCTAGGGTTAAGAAGATTTTCCAATCAGAAAGCAGAATGAGCCTCACGTGACTCTCTCATTTGTGTTGTCAGTTTGGTCTTTGAGATCTATACGGGGCGAACTTTAAGATCTATACGGGGCGAACTTTGAGATCTATACGGGGCGAACTTTGAGATCTATACGGGGCGAACTTTGAGATCTATACGGGGCGAACTTTGAGATCTATACGGGGCAAACTTTGAGATCTATACGGGGCGAACTTTGAGATCTATACGGGGCAAACTTTGAGATCTATACGGGGCGAACTTTGAGATCTATACGGGGCGAATTGTGCAAGCTGGCTGATCTGGCAAATGTAGGCACAAGTGGAAACATTGTACTCCTCCTGACCAAGCCAATATCAAAAGCAACATAAGAACAGGTTACGTCAGTCCAGACATGGGATGGCAAGAGAAAAGAAGCCAACCAAGTGCCTTGCCCTGCCATAGTTAAGGGGGATAATAAGAATGAACCACAACAAGATCCGGGCAAAGAACTGACTGGTGTTTCACTTCATCGACATGGCGATTGTGACTGCTTGGAAAGAATCTGCCCAAGAATGGTCTGAGGAACAAGGATCAGATGAAGTTGTACACATTCAAGACCTGCATTGTAGAAAACCTTTGCAAAACTGGGAGGAACATGATGCACAATAGAGGTTTTCCCAGGTCTACACTCTCTGAGGACTATGAGGAGTAGAGTTTAAGAGGAAGTGGAACTCCCATTCCTGTCCTGAGGTTCTCCAGTTTAGCTCACTGGATGGTCATGGCCTGAAATAAAGGAAGATGCAAGATGCCAGAATGCAAAAGTTCTCCAAGGATCAAGTGTAGGAAATATGGAGTCCATCTTTGCTTCACGGCCACTAGTAACTGCTTCTTATTGCTCTACACAGAAAAGATCAGAGAGGAGATGTGAGGAAGTTGTGCTGGGGAAGTTAGAGCTACATTTTCTAAATATACCTAACACCAGAGCTAGGAGTGACACAGAGGGACACATGCGTTGGACTTTACAGATGGACACGTGTTCAAGCGATTAAAAATTTTAATCGTGATTAATCGCATGTTGTCTTGAGTTAACTCGCGATTAATCGCATATAATTAAATGTTTTATTTTATATATTTTAATGTATTTTACATTCTAATAATATATTTAGCTTTAATTCCTGTTTATTATGTCTTATTTGTAGAATCTGTTACATTCTTTAAGTGTAAAATAATGTTTATATATAATTTTTTTAAATATTTTATTATTTTATAATAATGCATTCCCATAACATTAGGCCAAATCGTGGGAGTGAGATGTCTCACTCATTCTAAGCATGTATTACACTGTTCTTTCACAATAAAGCGCTTTCTGCAGCTGGAGATTATGAAGCTTTATTGTGAAGGATTTAAAGGAAGTGTTACTTAAAACGAGCGAAGCTTTACCGCTAAACTAGCGGAGCCAAAAGTAGAACTACGAAAGTTTTTACCGGAGTTTTGAAAGACTATTCTGGATATTGGATCGTTTCAACAACCTGAGTGGACAAACATCGCATTCAGTGACCACGGACCGCGACTTTATCAAGACACGGGAAGGTGGAAACATGTACGGAGCCTCCTCATCGGCTGATCGAGCTGCACATGAACGGAGCCGAGGTAAACAAACACACTCACGCTCAGACAGTCGTGGGATCGAGTGGAAACGTTACCAAAGTCTACAAAAGTGATCCAGCAGAGCCTTGTCTAGGTCTCTTTCTGCTTGTGCACTGTGTTTTTCTATGAATTGGAGCGTTTTAATGGTGAAAAATAAATATGCGATTAATTTGCGTCAAAAAAATTGTCGCCGTTAAAATAGTTTTGCGTTAACGCGATAAAAACGTGATAAAACTGACAGCCCTAGTTTGGAGTTTACAGAGGGACACGTGTGTTTGGAGTTTACAGAAGGACACATGTGTTTGGAGTTTACAGATGGACACGTGTGTTTGGAGTTTACAGATGGACACGTGTGTTTGGAGTTTACAGATGGACATGTGTGTTTGGAGTTTACAGATGGACATGTGTGTTTGGAGTTTACAGATGGACACGTGTGTTTGGAGTTTACAGATGGACACGCGTGTTTGGAGTTCACAGATGGACATGTGTGTTTGGAGTTTACAGAAGGACATGTGTGTTTGGAGTTTACAGAAGGCACGCGAAGAGCAGATCGCATCGCTATGTCACTGTGTTACAGGTACGTTTCGTGCCACTATTTGATCGGCTTTTTGGCCGCAGTTCACCCCTGCTTTGTGGGGTGTGGATGTTTATTATCTTCTTTATCCGCGTGTATCGTTCTTGTGCTGTTTTTTAGTGGTTTCTGCTGCAAAAGTTTGTTAATGTTTTGCCTCGCAAAATAAAGGTAAATAATAATAATAAAAGGCAGGTTTGTTTGGACACGTGTTGTTGTTTTGTTTAGTTACTTTCATCACTCAGTAACGCAGTTACTAACTCAATTACTTTTGTGGAGAAGTAACTATTAGCTATAACTAATTACTTTTTGAACTAACTTGCCCAACACTGCCTAACACACATTCTTAACCTGGACAAAACAAAAGCCTTTTACAAGTCCAGGGCACAGTGTTGAAAGCTGTGTATTTCAGGCAGAGTAACGTCTAATTGATTCAAACATTTAACATAGTTGTACAGAAGTCTTTGACCTGCGTGACACTTTCTCACTCACTTGATTCTCTGTCACGGTTCATTAATAACATTTGAGTTTCAAACAATCACACTTCTGCAGTAAAACCTCCCAAATGCTGCTCGTTTAGCCATTCAATGAAAGTGTCTTAACAAGTCTAAGATAATCTTGATAGTTAGCCTGGCCCAGACCAGGTTTATGTCTGCGTACCTCTTTACTACAGCGACTCAGAGCCAGTAGAACAAACATGGAGATTTCTTAAGCCTCCATTGTAAAAATATGCAGGCTTTGGCTTTACCTCGCTTCATGGAACACTCCCATGATTACCCAACGATCACATTAGCCCAAGAGTATTTCATGACTTCATTTGCATAAACTTCTCATCACTAATCAATGTGCATCAACCAATCACTTTTCTGACCTTTTTGGAACATAATGAGTCTAATTTGATGAACCGTGTTTGAACAGCCTGGTCCAAAAGCCTCAGCAGTGATTAGAAGAGTAACTCAGCCTTAATTAAACCAATCCTAATCACTGCTAATTACACTTTTGAGTCTCTGGGTGGCTTTACTTCACTGCACATTTATTTTTCTTAGTGTCAACAAAAACAACACTAATAAACTCTAAGAAGTCAAAAGTCAGGTCATCCACAGTTTAAACAGCAGGTGGTGCTGTCTCTAAAACTCAATAAAAAGTGACATTGGTTCAAAACTATGGAGGATTCAGTGCCACAATTCAATATATAAACACACCATTAAATAATTAATTAAATATGCCATTAAATAAATATATTTTGAAATAAATAAACAAATAATTAATTAAATAATTAAATGTGACAATAATTAAATACATAAATTATTACATAATTAAATGTGTCAATATATGTTCAAATCCATCTTTAAATAAATAAATGTTTCAATTAGGGCTGGGCAAGTTAACGCGTTATCACGGCGTTAACGCAGCACGTGCTTAATCGCGATTAAGCACGTTCGGCCAAAAAGCATGAATGAAGCACCGCACTGCTGCCGCTGCCTTTTCCTCCTCCTCGCTCCCATAAACAGTCCACAAACAGAGGATCTGCTCCGTTGCTGCTAGCGCTTTAAATACAAGGAAGTGACAGCCGGACAGAGACGAGTCTGAGCTTCGTCTGAGTGTTTAAATCATCCAAAAAGACCCAAGAACCACGGAGCTACGTGTTGTTAAAGACTTCAAACCGTTAACATCTCATTAAATATGCGCACGGAGATTCAGCGCTCGATCAGCGGCAATGCGCGAACGTTTACACACGTGTTTGTGATCTTTACTTTGAAAACGTTAAAAACGGCCTTGTTTCACTTCCCACAGTGTATTTAGTGAGCACTGAGCTGGTTTTAACCAGGACTATCCCAGAACTGGACCAGGTTTTCATCAGGACTGAACCAGGACTATCCCAGAACTGGACCAGGTTTTCATCAGGACTGAAAATGTTAGTTACCTTTGTAACTATAGTTCTATGAGTAGCTAAAATTATGTATCTAAGCCAAGATACCACAAAATTTGCAGGATTGTAAACTCTACAAAATGAAGAACCTTGAATGTACTTAAAAAAATCATCTTTTGGAGAAAAAATAGGTTAAAATAGCTATTTATTGAACTTGTGTGTAAAGTGCGATTAATCGCAGCTCAACCATGCGATTAATTGCGATTAAAAATTTTAATTGCTGCCCAGCTCTAGTTTCAATACATCTTTAAAAAAAATTAAAACTATTTATTTCCCTATTTCCTTTTACATTTCATGAAGGTGCCGCGATCTTGAAATAGAATCTGTCAGTCTCACTCATCAAACTCAGTGGGCGGGACTTCCTACTCCGCTTTGGTCCATTGCTCTCGCTGATATGAGTGCCCCGTCTCCGCCTGCAGTTCTGCCAGGGACATATCATAGTTTTCCGGGGGATGTGGAGCCATCCTCCCGTGGACAGATACGTGACCTGGGCCTGGGGTACGTGCTGCGGGTTCTGGGCCTGTGACACTCGCTCACCGTCTGCGACGAGGCAACAGCCTCTCACCGGTTCAGTCTGAGGCTCGGAGGGACAATGAGCCGCTGAGAGCCTTTATGGTTGTGTGTTATGGTTATTATTATTTTTTAATGCCTTGCCCAACACTGAAGTATCTTGTGATGTGAATATTAACCTCTGCATAATTTTTGTATACTCTGGATACCCCTGGTAACTGTGACTTAATGAAAAGCTTGGTTTCTGCAGGAGTTTGGAGAGGAGTGAGTGCGAGCATGTTTATCTTGTTGTATTTTGTATTAGATGTACTGTACCTGTCCTCGTGCATTATTATTGTTCTTGGTTGTGGACCCCCTCGAAAATGAGATGTGACATCTCAAGGGGTATTCCACGAATAAAAAATAAAATAAAAAAAGGTGAATTTTGAGCAGATTTGGGCTTTTATAGCCTTTGGTCTTAAGATTTCGATCAGCTGAAAAACAGCCTTTTTCAGTTTATTATTATTTTCTTTAAAATGACAAGTTCCAATTTGTTTTGTCACACTCCCCCTCCTTGCTTTTGCATATTGTAACTCTACTTAAAAACTCATTAGGATCCAAATGTGCAAAATGTCTTAAGAATTTGATCAGCGCCGTATTCACACATTTAATTATGTAAAAATTTATGTGTTTAATTATTGCCACATTTAATTATTTAATTAAGTATTTAATAATTTATTTCAGAATTTATTTGGACAATACATTATTTAATTAATTAAATAAATAATTATTTATTCAATAAAATATTTAACTGTACATTTACTAATTGAACACATTTTTATTTATTGGCATATTTGATTAATTATTTAATAGTGTATTTATATATTGAATTGTGGCACTCTGAATCCTCCATACCGTAGCTGCATGAACACGCCGCGGTTAATGTTTGAAAGCTAGAAGCTGGACGCGTTTCACATGCGACCAATTTCGAATGATCAAGCGGCCCCTGCCACACATCTGGAGCGAACTCAAATCAAATTATTTTTGTATAGCCCAAAATCACAACAACAGTCGTCTCTGAGGGATTCCCAAGATTATTAAATTTAGCAAACATGAATAGTAGGAAATCAAAATAAAACAATACACATTCAATGAAACAGAAGCTGTGATTGATCAAGAATGTCAAAGCAGATGCAAATGAATAATTGTCCATAGCATCCACTGTACTTAGACCCTCCTTCTGTCCTTAGACTCTCCTTCTGTCCTTAGTCCCTCCTTCTGTCCTTAGACCCTCCTTCTGTCCTTAGACCCTCCTTCTGTCCTTAGACCCTCCTTCTGTCCTTAGACCCTCCTTCTGTCCTTAGACCCTCCTTCTGTCCTTAGACTCTCCTTCTGTCCTTAGACTCTCCTTCTGTCCTTAGACCCTCCTTCTGTCCTTAGACCCTCCTTCTGTCCTTAGTCCCTCCTTCTGTCCTTAATCTTCTCAGTCCAGCCTGTGATTATTAAAAGTGTCAATTGAAATACACCAAAGAACAAACTCATTTTAACAAATCATTTAGACTGCAAATGTTTTAAGTGAAGTGGGATTTTGCAGATTTCTTTGGCTCCTTTCTCTGTCTTCTTCTCATCCTCACACTCACTCATTCACACGAGTGCAGAGAAGCAAAGCAGACGAGGAAAACTGAGAGAAACAACTACAGCAGAGACACTGAGGACGGAAGAGACATGACTGACAACGGTTCTTCTCGTTCCCAGTGAGGACTCGGTCAAAAGAATCAGATCGTTCACATGAGGAGTCGGTCAAAAGAATCAGATCGTTCACATGAGGAGTCGGTCAAAAGAATCAGATCGTTCACATGAGGAGTCGGTCAAAAGAATCAGATCGTTCACAGTGAGGACTCGGTCAAAAGAATCAGATCGTTCACATGAGGAGTCGGTCAAAAGAATCAGATCGTTCACATGAGGAGTCGGTCAAAAGAATCAGATCGTTCACATGAGGAGTCGGTCAAAAGAATCAGATCGTTCACAGTGAGGAGTCGGTCAAAAGAATCAGATCGTTTACATGAGGAGTCGGTCAAAAGAATCAGATCGTTCACAGTGAGGAGTCGGTCAAAGAATCAGATCGTTCACAGTGAGGAGTCGGTCAAAAGAATCAGATCGTTCACATGAGGAGTCGGTCAAAAGAATCAGATCGTTCACATGAGGAGTCGGTCAAAAGAATCAGATCGTTCACATGAGGAGTCGGTCGAAAGAATCAGATCGTTCACATGAGGACTCAGTCAAAAGAATCAGATTGTTCACATGAGGAGTCGGTCAAAAGAATCAGATCGTTCACAGTGAGGAGTCGGTCAAAAGAATCAGATCGTTCACAGTGAGGAGTCGGTCAAAAGAATCAGATCGTTCACATGAGGAGTCGGTCAAAAGAATCAGATCGTTCACAGTGAGGAGTCGGTCAAAAGAATCAGATCGTTCACATGAGGAGTCGGTCAAAAGAATCAGATCGTTCACAGTGAGGAGTCGGTCAAAAGAATCAGATCGTTCACATGAGGAGTCGGTCAAAAGAATCAGATCGTTTACATGAGGAGTCGGTCAAAAGAATCAGATCGTTCACATGAGGACTCAGTCAAAAGAATCAGATCGTTCACATGAGGAGTCGGTCAAAAGAATCAGATCGTTCACATGAGGAGTCGGTCAAAAGAATCAGATCGTTCACATGAGGAGTCGGTCAAAAGAATCAGATCGTTCACATGAGGAGTCGGTCAAAAGAATCAGATCGTTCACATGAGGAGTCGGTCAAAAGAATCAGATCGTTCACATGAGGAGTCGGTCAAAAGAATCAGATTGTTCACAGTGAGGAGTCGGTCAAAAGAATCAGATCGTTCACATGAGGAGTCGGTCAAAAGAATCAGATCGTTCACATGAGGAGTCGGTCAAAAGAATCAGATCGTTCACATGCGTCACATCTCTATTTTGTAGTTTTTAATCAACTCAAACATTCTATGACAGTGCTTTTAAAAGTATCGTTTATGTAACTAGAAAGAGTTGATATTCTTAAAGCTTTTTTTTTCAAATTCCCTAGAGAGTTCTAAACCAAACAGCTGAGAGTTTGTAGTAGAAGATCTTTGAACATGTGCGTCATCGCTGAACAGTGAGAATATGATTAAACAGTTTCTTACATCTGTGTGCGTTTGGAGGACGTTTAGCCCGAGGCGTACCAAACAGAACCTAAAAACAGAACATCGTTGATATTTGATGAAGCGTTGGAGGTAAACAACTTTTTGGAGAAACTGTGACATTTTGGGAAAAGGTGAAATGTGTTTGGAGAATTATCAAACAGAATGAATTCTGAGAGACAAGACCGAGAGAAAACGTCTGTTTCACATTTGTGTGGGATGTACAAATGCACTAGAGTTAGCCTAAGAGCTTTACAGCAGAACAGCTTCATATTAAAAGAGACATCATCTACATTTTATCCATTTCCAAACACAATAAACAGTACAACACTTTTAATTTGAAGGAGCCATATGTAAGATAGATAGATAGATAGATAGATAGATAGATAGATAGATAGATAGATAGATAGATAGATAGATAGATAGATAGATTACATAAAAACATACAACAAATCAATTACAGTCTGCTTATTTTGACTCATTTCAGATTGTGAAATGGCAAGTACTTTGGAGATTAGAAGCTACTGACCAATCAGGAGCTAGATTTGCTATGAATCATGGGTAAACACTTGACAGCCACTACCTCAAATACCAGACTCTTTGTCATGGTTTGTTCCCAAGAATAACCTTCCCACACAATGTGGGTGGAGCCTAACGAGAACTGTGTGGAAACAAGTGCATGAGCCTATCACAGACAGTTGTGTCTATGATGTGACGAGGCTTTGAAGCACGCACCGAGTAATGAAGGGGGTGTTTCCGTGAAGTGCATCCCTAGGTTTGCTTCATTGTGGGAGGAGCCAAAAATGATGCTCAGCTGTACCACGTGACTGCTTTTTCCCACGAGCTCAGGCTGTTACAGCTATGGAGACCGCTTCATTCAACATGTGGGTGTTTGAAGGAGAGGTGTGGTCAGGTGAGAGTTTGCTTAGAGTTTGGAGGGTTTTGTTTTTAGAGTTTGGATAGTGTTTTTATAGTGTAGAGATAGTAATATAATACAGTACAAATATATCACTTTTTTTCTGTTTACTTTAGTTTATTGTGCAAACAAAGACAAGTAACACTGTACGTTTTGTCTTTTAAACAGGAGCTGGATGTTCGTCTCCATGCTAGTGAAGGACACACAGCCCTTCAGTTTTGTGGGCGATGTTGGATTCAGGGCATTTGTGCATAAACTGGATCCCAATGATGTTCTTCCTACATGACTGCTGTATAGTTGTCTGCATGAAACAAATGACTTATATGTAAAGTACTTATATGTTTTCCTTTAGGCGCTGAAAGCCATGGTGGAAGCCAGGTACATGTCAGAAAAAGAGAAGGTTAAAGCTAAAGTTGGAACTGTGGCGGCTGTTAGCCTTGTACCTGACATGTGGACATCCATTAACATGGATGCCTACCTGGCTGTAAGTTTACATTTTCTGAACTAGAAAATCAGGCCCAGCTTAGTGCTCTTGGGAGTGCAGGTATTCCTACAGTCTTACACTGCTGAATCATAGCTTGTGTGGAGGAATCAGGAATCACAATAAGGTAACATGTATGGTCACTGATGTGTGTGTGAGAGACATTTGCATAGTGAAGAAGACACTTGAACATTTATTCCAATTTACAACAACACTAACAGTTTGTGTTTCTGCTGCAGTAACTTAATGGCCTACTCATCTGTATCTTAAAGGAGAAGCTTACACAAGTGCAGTACATCTGGGGACGGCAAATATGATGTTGATGCAAGAAATGGAGACAAGATAGAACAGCACATATGATGCGGCAACGTTTAATGGAGCTCAGGGAGCCAGTCGGAGCAGCATTAGCTGGGCTCCAACATCACATCCCAGTGCTCACTTCAGATGACTTCAGCATTGTTGGAGGATGCCTTTCCTTGCTGTCTCACTGTTATGATGCCACGGTAGAGCTGTCGGCTGAAGAAAACATGTCGGTCTCAAAGATTGTCCCCCTAATCAAGACGCTGTAGTAAAACCTTCAAGAGGAAATGGTGAAGCCGGCCCCTCGAGTGGCGTTGGAAAAAGGACACCAGCATCAGGAGAAGCTTTACACATTACAGTCAATGAGCATTGTTTCTTTTGCTACACTCCTGAACCACAGATTCAAAGTACTGGGATTCTTCAACCAAACAAGCCACCAAAGCTATAAAGTGCTTTATACCATTATAACAAAGTAGAGAGGAAAGCCACCAAGCTTCTAGCTCTCACTGGAGGTAATCTATTTTACATTTTGACAACAGTTACTCCAGTGAGAATACTATAACATGATCTGTGATTTTCTCTGTGGCATCATTTAGACACCAGTGTCGTGGAGGGAAGAAGGGTTTAGAATGTCACAGCAGAAGTCACTGTGGAGGTCCAGCGGTACCTTTCAGAGACTGGAAAACCGTCTGGAGCACTGGGAGAGGCAAAAACGACCCGACCCAAACTTGCACTTGCCTTTTTGTGAACACCAGCATCTTCTGTGTCCTGTGAAAGGCTCTTCTACAAGGTGAGTGGGGTTGTGTCAAAAATTAAAAAAAAATTGCTTAAAACCAAAAACTGAAACTTTTGCTTGTGAATAAAAATCAATAAAATGTCCCCTGTCCGGTGCATACTTGTCCATAATATGTGCCCTTTTCCTATTTCCACAAGCACTTTCACTGTCCACTGTCTGATTAAACCAGGCATGTCCAAACTGCAGTCCGGGGGCCAAATGCGGCCCTTGGACCAATTTTCTTTGGCCCTCAGACTTACTGCAAGTTTGGCCCATATTACAAAAAGTATAGTTTTTAATGTCAAATTTGAGAAATTCTTCTCATAATTGGAAAAAAAACCAAAAGTGTGAGGGTTCATGAAAATTAGATCAAATGCAATATTTAGAATGATTTACTTCACTGGCGTGAAATATATGGCCCTCTGCTCTATAAAAGTTTCAAAGTGCGGCCCACTCTGAAAAAAGTTTGGACACCCCTGGATTAAACCCATGCCAGTTTCAAAAAACAGCTTAAGAAAAAACAAGCATATAGAACTAAAATATTTGAAAAAACTATGATCTAGAAAACCTACAAAACATAAAAATACCAATAGAACTAACCCTAACCCTGACTCCGGACACGTAGTTTCTTCTGCTGAAGAAGGTAAGCTGATACTCTGAGCATTGTTTGGAAAGGTTTGGTGGAAGTAAGACATGTTCTGCTCCACTAGTTTGTGCAGGTGCAGTCGTATGCTCACACAGTTTAGTAGAAATAAGTTGTGAATGGTTGTGACATGAAGCGTAGTTTGTGAAGTGCGTCTGACGTCAGGTTCAGTATCTACTCTAGTGGCTTTGGCCCTGGGGTGAAGCAGAAAGTCCCTGCTCCCAGGGTCAGCCCCAAATGGAAAAGTTACACCCAGTAGAGTAGACAAGGGCCAAGCAGGTACTAATGGAAAAGTTCTATAATGAGGCCATTTTGAGCAGCCATTCTTGAAGAGCCACACTATGAGTCGACCAGCTTCCACCACCAGGGGGAGGTACATTTATATTGAATGACATTAACACAGATACTGTAAGTCAGGGGTGTCAAGCTTAAATGAAGCTGGGGCCGAATTGATCATAGTCAGAAGTGGTCGAGGGCCACATATAGGTCTTGTTGTGATGTAATCAAATATGGTAATTAGGCTTAATTAAGCTTAATATACATGTCCACAGTTTGAATGTACATTACATTACGTCTGTGCATGGATTCATATTCTAGTGCAGGGTCTCCAACCTGTAGCTCAGGAGCTACAGTAGCTCGCCACCACCTTCCAAGAAGCTCTCCAAAAGACTTTACAAACAAATTATGATTATTATTATTTTTTTTTTTTTTTCTTACATGACTATTTCTACTGTAAATGTATCTTTAGATGCCTAATTGTGTCCACTGCATTAAATCATCTTTCAGGCCACATTTGGCCCCCGGGCCGCCAGTTTGACACCCCTGCCCTCCGTTACAAAGATGTTTCTATAAAACATGGTTTTGATGTCAATCAGAGGTCTGCGGAAATTATTTTTTTAATTATTATTATTGTTTTTATTTCTGTGCAATTTCCATCATTTTGGTGAGTTGTAGATGTAATTTTACAATCATTAAAAAGACATAAGTCAGTAAATCAAAAGCAAGGCCAGATTTAGGCCCCAGCCCCAGATGCCCTTAGCTCCGCCCCCTTAGCTCCGCCCCTGTAAAACGTGGCTTTAGGAGCTTTAGTCAGTCAGACTCAGGACTGAGAAACACTGCTGCACACACTTTAGTCAGGGCAGTGTGTAAGTTGTGTTGTAAGTCACATTCAGACAAAAGCCACAGCTGGAAACAGCGCTGCACAGTTCACTGTCATTTTCACATGTTTTGTTTCATTGAACATTTTAGACTTTTTCTCGATGGATACAAGGAAGATTTGCACTAAATAGGAACCAAAATGAAGCTCCAGTTTCACAGAACATCACTGGAAGTTCAAAATGCTTCTAATCTCTAGGAGATGCTGGGGCCCAGAACAGAAGAGCCATCTGCCCCCGGAGCATCAGCTCCCCTGGTCATTGGACACACACTGGTGATGTTTATGAAATCTGAACTCAAACTCTTGCATGCAGTTCCAACTTGATAGATAGTAGAAAAACTGAGGCTTGGTGCAATAAATCAAATCATTCTAGTCTCAGCTGGACTAGCAACAACAAAACTCTGCTTTAGAAAACATTCCGAGCAGGTGCAAACATTGAAGTTGTAATTCCACTGATTCATCCTGCCGCCGTGAGCAGAGCCAGACGTGTTTTATGGACTGTTCCAGCCTGATGAGTCTCCACACAGTCTGTCCAGCTGAGCTTTCATCAAACCTGCTTCAGTTTTCAACAAATGTTTGATCGGACTTCTGTTTGTTCAGCCAGTATCAGGGAAAACTACTCCTGCACAAGATAAAAAACACAAGTTAGGCTAAATTATGAGAGAAGCACAGCCTGGCTTCTCCTTGTACACAGAATGATACTGTAGCCATCTTTAACACTTTATGAGTTGGACATGCTGTATGGTGTAATTAGCCTTTTTCTAAGTTTGTTTTCATGTTCCAACGATGGGTTTTCCTCTCATGGCCCAAAAAGAACATTTCTAACATGGATTTTATGTCATCACAACATTTACATTAACTAAATAATGCACAAAAGTAGATTTGTATTGAATTACATAGAATCAGACACTGTCAGTGCTTCATTCAGAATATAACATGGTTTAGATGGAGATAAAGGAGGTCTGGGGGGGATTTTTTTTTTTTACATTTCTGTGCAATTTCCTGCATTTAGGTGAGTTTGAGATGTGATCATTTCTTGCTGTAAAGTACTTTTACTATAATCGTCGCAGGAAGAACAGAGACGACCCAGACTTGAGGAGTGGAGCGAGCGGAGGACAGCGTGTGGGTCATGTGATCGAGCGCAGACTGTTTTCTTTCATGTGCGCATTTATAATAGTTGACAATGAAACGTGAGTGGATTAAACCAGGTTTATCAACGCCACAGGAGAGCAGAGGGTCATCAGAGGTAAGGAGCTGTTACACTGACACAGCACTGTGGGCCTGAAATGAAAAAGTTGAATCAAACTCCGTGCTGGCCATGTTCTATATAGTAGCTAGTGTCGGTGTAAGGAGCAGGTGTGTTGGAAATGATGTAACGTAATGTAATGATCGTAGAAAAGAAATCCTGCTCTTAGACTGCGAGCACAAAGCGTTTAGCATTTATTTACAGATGAGGAGGCAATGTTTGTTCTTTGTTTTATGTTTTATGAGGTTCACAAGCAGCATGTGAACCTCACGATAATTCACCACAATAAATAGTCGCAGTGACGCACAGACATAAGGAGATGCCACGCCTCCCCGAACTCGTAGAGGAGCACATCAGGCTTAAAATCGACCAAAACTCCTGTAGTCTGCAGCCGGCTTAAGTTTAGGTCTGAGGCTTGAATTTGGTTAAGGGTAGGATTAGGATTGTGTTAGTTTTCATAAAAAATAAACACGTCTTTACATTCACTCAACTTTGACAGAATTGCGTGAAATACACACGCAAAAGATAGAATTTACGTTCATATGACACGCTGTTTACAATTGCGGGGTGTGGACATAAATATCTGTAAAGCTGGCCACACACTATACAACTATCTAGTTGTGACTTATTAGAATGTGAGTCTTACACACACTACACGACTGGACTGAGAGTGATTCTAGAATGTTTGAGACCACACACTACACAACTGAGACCACACACTACACAACTGAGACCACACACTACACAACTGAGACCACACACTACACAACTGTGACCACACACTACACAACTGTGACCACACACTACACAACTGAGACCACACACTACATGCCACATACTGTATTCATCTTCGTTACAGGCAGAAGCGCTGTCCAAATGTGTGGTTTGGAGATTTAACAGGTAAATATTAACCTCCCACAAACCCCAGCCTTAAACTTACCTCTAATCAACTTACCTGACACATCTTACATGAGCTTCATTTTCATGTCAGTTCTAAAATAAAGATATAATTTTAATGGTGGACTCCACAGTGACTCTTTAACCTAATTGGAGCTCCATTGTTTTCATTAGTGGCCGTTTTAGTGAAGTTTGGACGTGCAGAAGAGAGAAAACGACAGGGAGGAGAGTAGAAGTACGTCAGCGCTAATAGAAACACATCTACAGAATACTATCTGTGCGCTCAGTCATGCGTCCGCGGAGGAAAGTCATTATGTTTGGCCGTTTCACCGTCTGAGGAGAATCTGGTGTGAGAGCAATTAAAACGATGACAAAGACACGCAGACGAGGAAAAAGGGTTCATTAGGAGAAGTACAGTCGTGTTTGTTCAATGTGAAATGTAGTTTGGTTTATCAGAAGAGTCTCATGTTTATGTTTATGTGACCATGCAACAGTCTCACAATAAAGCATAAACATACCAAGAGACATAAATCTTGTATGAGCAGATGTAGCACATCTCAGAATGAAGGGCCAAGTCATTCTTTGGTGCAACATATTTAAATTGTTTTATTTCACAATCTGCAAAAGATAAATCAAAAACTCAGTACAGGAGATCGCTTGTTGCTTGCTTAGTTCAGTGCTGTACTACTGACTTCTTCTTCTGCTTGATATACATTTGTACAACCAAGTACAATAAACAAATGTACTATCAACAGTACCCGAAAATATTACAAAACAATATCACGAAAACACATGTTAGCTGTTGAACAGTTTTACCTTTTACACAGAACTCTATATGAATTGCTTTTAATCACTGCTTTTACCACGTTTTTAAATCACTGTCTCACTTATGAAATACACTTTAATGAACTGTTTTTATATTGTCTTTACCATATACTAACTTATAATCACTTGTCTTCTTTATACAAGGTTAACCAAAATACACTGTGTACAAAATACAACTTCTCTTGTCTCACTGACTCACGTTAACCACAAGTGTACATGTCTCCTTTAACTTAAACTTGACCCACGACTTGTGTAGTACATGTAATTACCACTGAAACCTCGTTTTACATGTCTCTCTTATAAACAAATGCTTATACATTGCTTCTGTGTACTGCAAACACATAAAATAATTCCTCACGACCTGTTACAAACTCAAACTATACTCTTGATAAAGCACCACGGACGCCACGGACTTACGGCCGCCATTTTAAATGCAAAACGTGGTGTCTAACTCGTGAACAACAAACAAACTTCGTCAAAAACGTTGATAGCTTAACAAAAGTTACTCTCAAAGGCACAATATACATTTTCCTACTGTCTAATGTCATCTGTGTGTTGTTTATTGAACCAGCTTACCTGCAAAAGATAAATCAAAAACTCAGTACAGGAGATCGCTTGTTGCTTGCTTAGTTCAGTGCTGTACTACTGACTTCTTCTGCCCGGGCATCAGCTACAGCAAAAGCAACACGCACCCTCTGCTGGTGATATCAAGTATTGCACTTTAAACACACAGTCCGCAAAACTAAGTAGATAGACTCGAACAGCAAATGTATATTATAGTTTAAACCTTAACAAAATAAAATTATGGGGTGCAACCATTTTAGAGTCTCATAAAATCACTTTGTGCCACACTCTCCCCCACAAAATTAAATGTCTCCTGACATTTCTGTTACTAAAACAGTCTCAGTGGCAAATCCTCTTCTGGTTCTGCTTCGTCCGGCTGAGGCTGGAAGGGCTCCGCCATGGGGTTGAGTGGAGTCTGCTGCTGCTGCCGTCCTGGACCAGGCCGAAGGAACCACTGGTAGGTGCCGTTGAGGTCATCGTCGGATGTGTCACCGTCCACAGGCTGCTGCTGCTGCTCTCTGCGAGGAGGTCGTGTCTTTTTCTTGGCTGGAGCTGAAGTAGTCGCTGATGGCTTCTCGCAGGGCAGGAAGTCACAGGGTAGGAGAAGATTCCTGTGCACCACTCTGTTTCTGCCTTTGCCATTTTCAGGGCTTATCTCGTACACTGGGCTATCTTCAGCTTTTCTCTCTTTCACTTTATAGACTTGGTCTTCCCAGTAGGACTGGATCTTTGCGGGACCGCCTCTGGGTGTGAGGTTCCGGAGGAGGACTCGATCGCCAGGTTGAAGATCTCTACCTTTGACTTTCTTGTCGTAGTAGGTCTTTCCACGAGCAGCTTCTTTATCAGCTGTTTTTGCTGCAATAGCGTAGGCTTCCTGCATTCTGTTTTTCCAGCTACTGACATAATCATCATAATCCATGTGGGACTCTTCTTTCTTTAAGTCAAACAGCAGGTCGATTGGCAAGCGTGGGGCACGACCGAAGACAAGGTAGTATGGAGCATAGCCTGTTGCCTCACTTTTCGTGCAGTTGTACGCGTGGACAACTTTTGCAAGAGACTCTTTCCAATCATCTTTCTCTTTGTCTTCCAGGGTTCGCAACATGGACAACAGGGTACGGTTGAATCTCTCCACCTGTCCGTTACCCTGTGGGTGGTAGGGTGTCGTGTGAGAGCCCTGGATGCCTGACAGTTCTTTGAGCCTTGCCATTAACTTGTTCTCGAACTCTTTTCCCATATCATGATGTAGTCTTGTAGGAAACCCGAACTTGAGTGCGAAGTCGTTAAACAGCTTGTCAGCAACTGTTTTGGCTGCTTTGTTTCTCGTTGCGTAGGCTTGAGCAAACCTCGTGAAGTGATCCATCACTACTAAAATGTACTCGTAGCCATTTTTGCACTTTTCCAAGTGGAGGAAGTCAATAGATACAAGCTGAAACGGGTACGTGGTCTGGATTGTTGTCAGAGGTGCTCGAGTCTGCTTACTTGGCTTTTTCTTCTTGAGGCACTCACATTCCTCTGTCACAAAGTGTTCTACATCTTTGCTCATTTGCGGCCAGTAGAACCTTTCCCTGATGAGGTCGAGCGTCCTTTCCACTCCTAAGTGGCCCATGTCTTGGTGCAGTTCTTTATAGACCAGTGGACGGAAAGCTTTAGGGATCAACAACTGCTCTCTGCGCACAGTTCGGCGACGCAGGACACCATCTTGATCAATGTGAAGCTTTAACCATTGCTTAAGCAGTGTGACGACGGCAGGATGCTCAGACTTTGCTTCGGTTCTACTTGGTCTCTTGTTCTGTTTCTTGTACCAGATTACTCGTGCCAGAATCTCATCTTCTTCTTGGGCTTTACGAATCTGCTCTGGGGTGAACGGTTGGCTAGTGTTAGAGTCTTTGACCAATGTTAAAGCACTGACCTGGATCACGCCGACACCTTGGCACTCCACTTTGACTGACTCCATTGACGCACTTATGGCTGCTTGACTGACTTCTGCTGTGCAGCTTATCATGTAGTTCTCAATGTCCAGCGGCATCCGCGAGAGTCCATCAGCGTCAGCGTTGGTCTTGCCTGGACGATAGCGTATGGTGAAGTTGTAATCGGCTAGCTCCGCGACCCATCTGTGGCCAGTGGCATTGAGTTTTGCAGTCGTGAGCACATACGTTAGCGGGTTGTTGTCGGTGTATACCACAAACGATGATGCATGGTACAAGTAATCCCGAAAACGCTCACAGATGGCCCACTTCATTGCCAGGAACTCGAGCTTGCCAGAGTGCAGGTGGTACTTCTTTTCTGCTGGACTCAAGGTGCGGGAGCCAAACGCTATCACTCTCATCTTCCCTTGTTGTCGCTGGTACAAGACAGCACCCAAACCAACTTGAGAGGCGTCGCAGTGTAACACGAATGGTTGGGTGAAGTCGGGGTACCCGAGGACAGGAGGCTTTGTGAGTGAGTCTACGAGCTGGTTCAAAACATCTTGGTGAGAGCTGGTCCACTGAATCGGTGTGCGTGAAGGTAAGTGACCTTTGTTCTTCTTAAACCCTTTTTTAAACTTTTCTGGTTGGGTTGGTACATTACTGTCAGGAGCTGGAGGGCTGAGCAGGCTGTACAGTGGGTGGGCCACACGAGAGAAGTTGGGGATAAACGGCCTGTAATACGAGAGGAAACCAAGCATTTGACGTACTTCTCCCACAGTTGCAGGTGTCTTTTCCTTGAGAGCTCTCACTGGCGCCATCTCTGCCGGGTCCATGGTGTAGCCTTCTCCAGTCACCAGCTTTCCCAGGAACTTCACACTGCGCCTGAAAAGTTCACATTTCTTTGGGGTTAACTTTACACCGTGTTCTTTGTAGCGCTGGAGGACCAAACGGATGTGCTCAACATGATCTTCAAAACTGCTGCTGTGCACCACGTTGTCATCCAGGTACGGGAGGCAAACAGTGTCTCTGAGGTCAGTCAGACAGTGTTCCATGCTTCTTTGGAACTCAGCGGGTGCGGAGCTCAGGCCGAAAGGAATGCGCACCCATTCATATAGCCCCCAGGGTGTGATGAAGGCTGTCAGCGGGCGGCTTTCTTCATCAAGGAAACCCTGGTGGTACGCTTTTCCCTGGTCCAAAACTGAGAACCATGAGCTCCCACCTAGTGCATCCAACATGTCCTGGATCCTCGGTATCGGGTGGCGGTCTGGGACTGACTTGCGATTGAGTTCCCTGAAGTCACAACAGAGACGGAGAGACCCATCTTTCTTGCGGACGCACACCACAGGCGAAGAGTAAGGAGACCTGGAGGGTGTGATCCAACCTCTGTTGAGCAGGTCTTGCAAGTACTCTTTAACTTCGTTGTGCAGAGGCTTTGGGACAGACATGTAGGTCTTTTGGACTGGGCTGGTATCATGTAGGGTTATGTGCATTTTGAGAGATGGTATGCAGCCTACATCATCGTTGTCATATGCAAATGCCTCACATTCTTCCCTCAACACCCTTCTTACTGCTTCTTGTTGACTCTGTGTTAAGTGTTGAAGGTCTACTGGTGGATCCCATTTCTTTTGTGTCTCTGTCTGTCTTTTCTCTGACCACTCTGTGTGACTTGACTTGTGTGACTTAAACTCTGTACTGTGCTTTTCTTCTTTTGACAGTTTGTTTACTTTAGTCTGAATGTCTGCTGAATAAACTGTCTTGACTGGTTCAAGATGTCCAATAACTTTACGACTGACCAGATAAATGGTGTGATCTGTGGTGTTAGTAACTGGAATGGGCACATATGGCACTTTTCTATCTGGAATTTTAACCAGTACATCATTAAAGACTAAGCCCTCTGGTGGTGGGTCAGCGGAAAACAGCATATCTTGACCTTTGGCTTGTGGACTAACACGTGCCTGCATGTAAACTACTGTGACTTGATTAGCTGGCAGTGTCACTGTTCTTACACCTGTACGTACCACACCAGTCTCATCACTTCTGTTTTGCACTAGCTTGACAACATTGTGAGCAGTTCTTACTGTTATCTCAAGAGCTTTACTTACTTTGTGTGCTAGCTGCTTTCGTGCACCTTTAGTCTTCCCTTCAGCTTTGTTCACCACAGCCTCAATAACGTTGTAGCCTATAATCGGGTCACTGGCCACCGCTGGATAACTGCAAACTAGTATTGGCACTTGTAACTCGCTTGTTTTGGGTGAATCACTATCAAGTCGGAAGCTGACTTCAATCCAGCCAATGTAGGGAATGGGCGTGTCATTGGCTGCAAACACTGTGAGAGTCTCACCATCTAGCAGTTCAGAAATGGGCCGGACGACTGTGTGAGGAAGATGTCTTTGTCTCCAGTTGTCATTTACAATGCTTGACTGTGCCCCTGTGTCCCACAACACTTTGACTGAGTGATTGTCCATAAAACAGTTCATAGTGCATCTGTTTCCTACCAGGCTTACTAGCTGTGACTTGGCTTGAGGGGGTAGATAATGTACTTCACTTACTGCTGAGAGGGCACTGGTTGTGGTTTCGGTGGGGGCTGGTGTTGGGCTCTGCTGCTCACTTGGGGACACTTGGCTTTGGGCTACTGCTGGTCCCGTCTCAGTAGTCCCTCCCCGTTTCCCGACTGTCTCTGAGCTCTGCATCCACGAGAGAAGTGACCTTCACGTCCACATTTGAAGCAGTGTGAACAATTCTCTCCTTTTCCCTCTTCTCTGCACTTCTTACAGCCTTTTTCCCTCGGCCTTGGCCTCATGTCACCTGGTCTTACTTCCATTGCTGTCATAAACATTTGCTTCATTTCTTTACGCAACTCTTCAATAATTTCTTGCGTTTTTGTATTTTCACTTTTAGTCTCTTTACCTTTAACCGCTTTAACAGCTACTGCAGTCTGGGATTCACTTTTCTTGGCGGGGCTCTGAGTGGGTGTCGAATCTGCCTGACATTCACTTTGGAGCTCTTGCACTTTGGAATCTTAGCTGCACTGGTTCTTTTTCGCTTTTCCAGCCTTTCGTTCTCCAGCTTGGACACTTCGTTTACTCTTTCAATCAGTTCTTCATCTGTTGTGCCCAAATCACTGAGTAGAGGCAGCAACTGGTACTTAATAGAGTCACTGAGCAGCCCTGTTTCAATGGAGCGTAGGAACTTGCGCTGAATTGTGGCTCGGCTGTACAGTTCATCAGTTACCTCATTTGCTGCTTTCCACAGTAGTTTCTCTTTCAGTTCAATTGCTCGAAAAACAAAGTTTACTGCTGTTTCTCTGGGCTCTTGGGAGATATTGAGGAGCTGGTGATACAGTTCAGTGGAGCTGTCTACCTTGTAGTGGCCCTTTAATATAGTGAGCAGCTTACTAAGGGTCAGTCCTCGTTTTATCTCTAGCATGTCTCTCAAGGGCAGGCCTGGACTAATGGCCCTGATCACTGCCTCAACTACTTCAGTCTCTGAGTGCCCTTTCTCTATCCCTATCTCAATCTGACGGACTAGGCTGAGGTAGGATAGTTTTTCTCTCTGTCCATGTTCTCCTATCTGCCCACAGATTTTAAACTCTCTTCTCAGTGTTACCTCTTGCAGAGTGTGTGTTATCTCTGACCGAGTTCTAGGTAGAGAAGGTGAGATCTTGGGTGGAGCAACATGTGCTGGTGTTTGCTCTGCTTCTTTCTTTGGAGACAAGTCTACTGGCTGCTTTTCATCTGGCTGGCTTGGTGTACCTTGAATCAGTGTATCAATGTATGTGCTCAAGTCTGTGTAAAACTGTTCAACTTCATCCTCTTTTTGTTTCGTCTCTATCTCGTCAAACACGTCCTCTGCCAACCTGATGAGTGCCCGCTTGGTCTGTTTGGGAGGCTCTCCGCTGTCCAGGCCGGAACATTTCAGTCGCCCGCACACGTCCACGAGAAGCTCTCTCTCCAGCTGCCACAAGGCTGCACTCAATTGATCACGCAGAAACTGTATCTTTTCCATTGTTGCTTGAAGATAAAGGTTCGTCTCTTGGGAAGGAGGCTGGGTGGTGATGGTGGTGACTCACTAGCGCCCCCTCCTGGCTGGCTCGCCAAAATATGTAGCACATCTCAGAATGAAGGGCCAAGTCATTCTTTGGTGCAACATATTTAAATTGTTTTATTTCACAATCTGCAAAAGATAAATCAAAAACTCAGTACAGGAGATCGCTTGTTGCTTGCTTAGTTCAGTGCTGTACTACTGACTTCTTCTTCTGTTTGATATACATTTGTACAACCAAGTACAATAAACAAATGTACTATCAACAGTACCCGAAAATATTACAAAACAATATCACGAAAACACATGTTAGCTGTTGAACAGTTTTACCTTTTACACAGAACTCTATATGAATTGCTTTTAATCACTGCTTTTACCACGTTTTTAAATCACTGTCTCACTTATGAAATACACTTTAATGAACTGTTTTTATATTGTCTTTACCATATACTAACTTATAATCACTTGTCTTCTTTATACAAGGTTAACCAAAATACACTGTGTACAAAATACAACTTCTCTTGTCTCACTGACTCACGTTAACCACAAGTGTACATGTCTCCTTTAACTTAAACTTGACCCACGACTTGTGTAGTACATGTAATTACCACTGAAACCTCGTTTTACATGTCTCTCTTATAAACAAATGCTTATACATTGCTTCTGTGTACTGCAAACACATAAAATAATTCCTCACGACCTGTTACAAACTCAAACTATACTCTTGATAAAGCACCACGGACGCCACGGACTTACGGCCGCCATTTTAAATGCAAAACGTGGTGTCTAACTCGTGAACAACAAACAAACTTCGTCAAAAACGTTGATAGCTTAACAAAAGTTACTCTCAAAGGCACAATATACATTTTCCTACTGTCTAATGTCATCTGTGTGTTGTTTATTGAACCAGCTTACCTGCAAAAGATAAATCAAAAACTCAGTACAGGAGATCGCTTGTTGCTTGCTTAGTTCAGTGCTGTACTACTGACTTCTTCTGCCCGGGCATCAGCTACAGCAAAAGCAACACGCACCCTCTGCTGGTGATATCAAGTATTGCACTTTAAACACACAGTCCGCAAAACTAAGTAGATAGACTCGAACAGCAAATGTATATTATAGTTTAAACCTTAACAAAATAAAATTATGGGGTGCAACCATTTTAGAGTCTCATAAAATCACTTTGTGCCACACAGACTTCTGGGAGCTCAGGCTTGGGTTTAGGATCTAAACTAAACTGTTTTAGTAACCTGAAACCTAAACTTACTCGTGAAATCAAACGAAAATGTATCTGCAAAACAAGCCTGAAATCATATGTGGTTTATACTGTATGTTTTTAGTCATAAGTGACATGATCGGAGATGTTTCCATGGTAACACAGTATTGCACCAGATTACATGTGATGATGTCCAGAGTTAACAGTGTTCATTGTACAGTCTGACAGCGGCAGGAAGCAAGGACCTGCGGAACCTTTCCTATACACTGAGCAGACAGGACGTCCTGCAGGAGACACAGAGCAGACAGGACGTCCTGCAGGAGACACAGAGCAGACAGGACGTCCTGCAGGAGACACAGAGCAGACAGGACGTCCTGCAGGAGACACAGAGTAGACAGGACGATCTGCAGGAGACACAGAGCAGACAGGACGTCCTGCAGGAGGAGACACAGAGCAGACAGGACGTCCTGCAGGGGGTGAGACTCATGGTCCAGCATAGATGTGAGTTTAGCCAGGACCCTCCTGTCCCTGCCTCTCTCAGAGTCCAGAGGACAGGCCTCTCTGTGATGCTGCTGCTCCAGCAGACAACACCGTACAGGATGAATCATAAAGGTCCTCAGGAGTGGCTGTGACTCTTTCTGCTCATGTGTGAGTGAGGACTGACAGAAACAGTCCAAAGTAGCTACAATAGAGGTTCTGCACTGACATCATTTTGCTTTGCAACATTTAGAATGAGTGGCATTTCTTCAATGTATTTCTTTGTTGTCGTTGGCAACAGCTTGTTGACTACAAAGATGTTTGTCAACAATAGTTGATGATTTAGGACATTTTAACTGCAACAAACAGGTAGACTCTGGAAGCCAACCTTTGACATTCTGTAAATACAACCATTGGATCAGTGTTTTCCTGCAAACTTGGCCCGTGGTGATCGTGAGCAGTGATAAAACACTGCTGTGCTTTTGGCTGACAGGGCCGGCCCTCGTCCTTTTGGCGCCCTAGGCAAAATTTCATTTGCGCCCCCATCTACACTTTATTTTTGACTATACCTTTTATTTCTTAACAATCTAGTAATAGGCCTAGATTATCTGAGGAAAATTTACACAATTTGCTAAATCTGGAGTATTTTTGAACAATGAATTTAATTTTGTACTTTAATATGTATTTTCTCAAAATTCAAATTTTTGGGGCCTCAAGATGGAGTGTGGCTCCAGCCCTCTGCTTTCCTCTCTCCCCTCCACCACTGTTCCCTCTGAATACAACTGAAAAAGTTCATCCTCGCGCAGGATTTTGTGAACGTAATGTTTATGAAGCTTCGGTAGTTTGCGTATTTAAATCTGTGTGCAAGTTCGTCTGTTCTTTGTGGTCATAACTCAATGAATATGTGTCCAATTAACACAAAATAAAAACTGGTTAATAGCTTATGAGCTTAGGGCTGCGATTTGCCGCCACCAGATGGCGCCCTAGGCAACTGCCTATTTAGCCTATGCTTAGGGCTGGCGCTGGGCTGAGAGCAGAACAAGTGTCCACTATTTCTGATTAAAAAAAGACACAAGTAACAGATTTGCTGATACATGTAGAAAACAGCTTGGATCTATGAAATGCTCTTTTGCAGGTTTCCTTTCTCAGATAATCATCAAACATCTTTCCATCTGTGTGTAAGTGTGAGCAAACATCTGCACACAAACGTTCTAAACCCTCCTCCGGCACAAAAACCAATTACACAAAGTGCCTTCTCTCTCTGCTTTTCCATTGTGTCAAATTAACCTGAGGATGAGAAGCACTGCTCATTTGCATTTTGACACTTTTTGTCTCCTCACGGCCTAATTAATCCTTTTCAAACGTTTGGTCCTCCTCCTTTTTCCTGGCTGTCGTTTGCTCAGATTGGGATAAATGTCTGTTTGGTGACTTCTCTCCGGGAAGTTAAAGGAGACGTGTGTAAGATGTACTAGAAGTTGTTTATAAAAGAGAATCACAGATAAACTTGGATTACCAAAGATGTGAAAGCTGCACCGTAACCATTCTAATGTTTTAAAAAATCTAAACCAATCAGCAGCTGTTTTTCCGTATTATTCCCCAATTTGAGTCAGACAGGTTAGATGTTAGCTTTAATGCTCATTGTGTACCTTTTTTGACCAAAACAGACTTGAATAAAAGACGCTTTGGTCATTTAGATTTCTCAAAGTGTTAAAACAGTCAAATCTGTGTTTGTACCTTGAGCGGGCTTGCATGACCCCAGAGTGTTTTTGTCCTGGAGCTTCCTCTTGCATATTTTCATAGATAAACTGTTCCTTTAGCTGTATTGTTTCACCGTATTGCATCAGACATACAGTATCAGGCCTGGACTACAAACATGGCTGAACGTTGGTCTTCCCGGGTCGACTAAACCAGACATGAGCCTCTGGATAAACTGTCTCAACTCCATCTGTTAACCCTGGATTTTGTTCATGAGCAAACAGACCAATCAAAACAACCGAGGGTTAACTTCAAACATAAGGAAACATCAAGTATGAAAGTGAAGTATACAAGTATTAGTATCTCATCCAAAGCTGCATCTTTTAGGTCTGTCTTTTAGGTAGATTAGGTCTGTCCCAGGACGTGTGGAGCTGATGGCAAGTACACACATACAACTGTAGAAGCCTGATTTCTCTGTATTCTACGCAGCTACGCCAGCGTCAAGCGACAAAAAAAATAGGTTGGATTCTTTCGCTCCCGTTTATCGCGCGCCCAACGCTCGCACGACGTCACGCTCGCTACGCGCTACAAGCGCTGGTGGTGTGGCCGGTTTCATTGACTTAACATGTTTTCTAAACGATACATACGCGTGCCTCGCGTGGCTATGTTTAACGCGTGTAGGGCTGGCGAAGCGCGAAAATCGCTTGCAGTGTGTCCCAGGGCTTAAACTAACTGCAGCACAGAGGGATTATGGATGGAGTCACTCTTCACTCTACTGCTCATGACACCTGCAGAAAGAGACGCTTGACAAAGGAAACTTCTTTAATAAAAAACAAAACAGGATGAGAGCAGTTGTTTGGATCAGGTCTGAACCGGTCTTACAGGCTTGAGACAATGTTTAGATTAGATTAGCCTTTATTGTCTCCTCGCAGGAGAAATTTGTATTGGACATCAGGGCAAAAACATACTTTACAAACATACAGCATCAACAACAAATAAGGTTCAACCAAGAGTGACACAGTCCACAAGAAAAAAGGAACATCATTCATAGTCACTGTGTACAAACAACATTGCACAATCCATATGGCCTTAGAGTGCATATTTCAAAGAAAACCTAGTAACCTTAATATTGCATCTTCCACATGGCCTAAAGTGCAGTTAATATTGCATCTTCCCTATTGGCCCTTGTAAAAAAGGTTACCATTGCATTACCCACAAGCTTCAAGTGTCTGCACTTACAGGCCCAATCACAGATACAGAAGTTATGCTACAGAGTTCATTTAAATGTCCTGCACGGATACATTAGACTAAAGCACAAACATTCTACAGATCTAACAGCTCAGTCTGAATGAGCTGTGTCTTGTGTGTCATTTAAAGTAAACCACACCCACAAACACATTCCAAACACAGCAGACTCATTGAAAAGCATTGGGAACAGGGCAAAGGCGGGGCTTAGAGAGGAGAGCAGCAGTGTGATTGGACTGACGTAGGTGTCTAAAGTTAGAGTTCAGTTGTGAGTGGAAAATACACTGATGTCACATAGAGTCTAGAAATGACACGAGTCACAACCAGTTTGAGACTTTTTTGACCTGAAACTTGCACAATTGCTCAGTTTGCACACAGCATACACAGCTTAACAACCAAGAAATGTTGTTTTATGCTTTAGCTTCTCTTTAAAATGTTTATTAATCATCACACAGATTAAACAGGATTCTTCAGTCTGATTACTGTTACATTTACGATCTCATCCTCTTTATAGACCATCACGTTCATATAAAAGAATACGTTGTGGCTTTCACATTTCTCTTTTCTCTCTCCTCTTGTGCTCTACACAAAGTGAGTCATCACTTATTTGGGACCTTCCCCTGGTCCAAAGCTTGTGAAGAGTTTGTCCATGTTACCACAGAGATCTGCCCCCAGAATTTACCTTGCTAAACCCTAAGGGCCCAGACACACAGCAAGCGACAAAAATGACATGCGTGAACAAGCGAAACTACAGTCGTGCGTCCACGCAGGGGTGGCCACACCGCCAGATGCAGCAGATGCCCCGTGCGCGCCTGTGGTGCGTCAACGCGAGCCACTCACCCTGTGCTTCTCTGTGGGAAAGCTGTTCAAGTTTGTCTGTCTGTGTTTCTGCTCTTGTATCAGGTCTATAGTGAAAATAATCACATGAACAGGTTTATATTTCCCTCTGGACCGACTGATCGCGGCAAATGCCAGGTTTTCAATAGTAAATATGAAAACTTCAGTCTTTCTGAAGCAGGGCTCCGTCACACAGTCCAGGTCTGTCCCAGATCTGTCCCAGATCTGTCCCAGGTCTGTTCCAGGACGTGTGGTGCTGATGGCAGGTACACACATACAACAGTAGAAGCCTGGTTTCTCTGTATTCTCTGTATTCTACGCTTCTACGCAGCTACGCCAGCGTCAAGCGACAAAAAAAATAGGTTGGATTCTTTCGCTCCCTATTCTTGAGCGCCCAACGCTCGCACGACGTCACGCTCGCTACGCGCTACAAGCACTGGTGGTGTGGCCGGTTTCATTGACTTTGCATGTTTTCTAAACGATACATACGCGTGCCTCGCGTGGCTATGTTTAACGCGTGTAGGGCTGGCGAAGCGCGAAAATCGCTTGCAGTGTGTCCCAGGGCTTAAACTAACTGCAGCACAGAGGGATTATGGATGGAGTCACTCTTCACTCTACTGCTCATGACACCTGCAGAAAGAGACGCTTGACAAAGGAAACTTCTTTAATAAAAACAAAACAGGATGAGAGCAGTTGTTTGGATCAGGTCCTGACTCCACCAACCAATAACATGCATGTTAGGGTAATATCCTTCAGCTATGGTAGTCCTGACCAAGCCTAGCAAGAACAAGTGGAGATGTGTCCCCGAGCACTGCACTGTGGCGATCACTGCTCCTGAGGAGATGCTCCAGAGGCATTGAAGGATCCAGGGTCAAATGCAGAGGACAAATTTCCCTACGGGGACAATAAGGTATACCTTACCTTACCTTACCTCATGGTTCAAAATCAGCTTCAGGCTCAAAGAAACCAAACTGGCAACACAAATGAGAGAGTCATGTGAGGCTCATTTTAGAATAACTAAACAAACTAAAAATCTGATTCCATTTATATGTGTGACACGTATAGGTCATGTTTATCAAATCTAAACCTTATATTTGACCTGGCGAGCTGACCACAAACAGCCTCTGCTCTGGTAGAAGGCGTGCTTTAGAGAGTTTAATTCACTGTGTGTTTGCCCTTGACTCACGTCTCATCCGTCTCTGCCAGGAGCCTCACACTTTGATTTAGCGTTTGATTAAAACTTCAGACAGCGACGGCTCACAGGGCAAACAAGTGGTGTGTGAGAAAAGTCAGCGCGCTCTTTAAATGTGTGCTTACAAGTTGGAGTTAGCTATTGTTGGATGGAAGCGGCGCTGTCAAAATGCCCATTAAATCTGCGGCGTGTGTGTCAACAGTATCGATCGAGCGAAACGCACATTCACAGTTTGAGAAATGACTTTGTGTGTGATTGTTCGCCAAGACACAATGGGACTTTAGTCTCCAGGGACCAGACTGTGTGAGTCCAATAAAGCCTGTCAGAGGTACAGAGGAGAGGTAGAAACTGTACGGTACATGTTGGCCGACTGGGTCAATAGGCACACTCACAGTTTTCAAAAAGTCAAATAACAGTTTGGTTAACCTGGCCACTAGAGCTGGGTGGTATGACCAAACATTTATGTAACGGTATTTTTCAAAATGACAGCGGTGTCACAGTATTTGACAGTATTTTTATCCTTGTACATGACTAGGTGTTGATCCTGTTTCCTAATAATTTTGAGAATAATTACTGCAGTAAATTGGTTTAGAATGAGCAGACTAGTATAAACTCAGTTTTGAATAGTCCACAAATGCTGCTTCTCCAAAGAGGTGACAGACAGTAACACTCAGAACTGGAATGAGGTGAAGAAATGAGAATGCATGACTTGCAGTCAAAATACAGAACGCTTTTGTGTGAGTTACACGCTGCTCCCAGCACACGCAGCAGCAACAATACAGTATTTTGTTTTATTTTTGAAAGAAGAGCAGAGAGGCACTTGTGGACATTGGATACATCATTACGATCTGTTGATGTGATTGGCTAAGGACAAATAAGGTCAGCTCCACGTATTGCACTAAACATCCCACCTTCTCCCGAACAATTTCAGAAAGTCAAGTTCAACACAGATCCATCTGGTTCTTCACACTGTATGAGCCAAATCAATCTTTACTTTTTTGAGATATCGTCTGTCATTTTCACACTTTCATCACTAACCTGCTGGTATGTCATGTGTTGGACTTTGGGAACTGCCCCTTTCTTGTAGTTCAATAAGGCCAACATTCAGGGGCAGACTGGGGAAGGTATTTGAACACATGAACCCTTGCATAGAGCTGAATATAGGACACCTTTCCTGAACGTATTTTAGAATCAATTTGTGAACCTTCATCCACAGATTAAGAACCACACAACATCAAAATCAAGACATTCAAACAATGTCAAATGGGCACAAGTACAGCTGTGACACAAGCCTCTCATAATGGTTTCAGCATGTCAAAGGTCCCAGTACAACAACACAAGAGGATAGAGATTTAAGAACTAAATAAGCTAGAATTCAGAAGGAGGGATAATGTTGTCAAGAAAACGAAATGCAGGGAACAGACTGTGCTCACATAAAAAAATGTTTGATCAACTTTCACCAACTTGGTTTTACTCTCTTAACAAAGGTTTGTCCTGCAGCCACCATCCATCTGACGCTGCACAGATCTCCCCCTGCTCTGTGGCATAGGACTCTCTCACAAACACACTGCACACTGAATGTTCACACCATGCTCTCACTGCCCTGTCATTTGTCTGCTCCTTCATGAAACCACATCAGTCTCGCTCAAAACCGCAGCATTTGGGTCACACACTACAGTTCTGACTCGACAAAGGCAACGGGACCACCCCACAAACTAGCACTGGTTGTACGCTTTAATCAAACTCTAGTTCTTTTGCCCAGAAAGTCCGGTTGGTTTGGGCCGGTGTGAACAGCTGAACGCCCTTTCTATCGATATGCCGTAACTCCGAAAGTCCTTATTTTCGAAATCCCACTGTTACGACATCCCTGTCCTCCGAATTTATTGGTACCACTCCTCCGACACACACTCAGACAGTGAACGTCATAGTGACCAATAGGCCTATGTGTAGTTCTAAATTTATTGTCGCATTAAGTAGGCTAAAAATTATACTTTTGTTTCTCCGTTCCAAAGCGTCCTTCATCCACGTTCCTTTTCTGACAGGCTGCCCCCGGTAAGACAGAGAAGTATTTTTTGGACAGACGTAGAGACGGAATACTTTTAAAACTTTATCCTCTGCTTTAACACTCTCCAAACAGCCAGAGCAATGCGAGTGTTCGTGCAGACCTGGTCTCTGACCAGGACTGGACTGAATCTCAGGTCTGGACTTGGACTCGCTCGCTTACAAGCCAAAGTCTGGCGGAATTTCAACATTAACACTATTTTCCAAGCTTCCACGTATTGATGGCGTCTTTTTTCTTCTATCTACTGGCAACACTTTTTTTCTAAACATTTTCTGCCTTTCTGACTTGAATAAAGGCTGTAGACTTTGCCCATATCGTCGTGCTGAGCCAGAGCTGCTGCTGCTGCGACGAGAAACATAACGCGCTGATCCTACGACACGCAGCTCTGCTCCGCTTCAGTCCGCCTCCGACGACAGCCTCAGAGGCTCCGTGGTTTTTTTTGGCCTTATACGTTGTGGTTTTAAGCTGGCAGACTGTAATAAACCTCTCCATAACACTACGCGCTTTAACGGGACGTCCTGCACAAGGATGTGCAGAGTCACATGGACAGAAGCCTCTGCACATGATTATGGATTTACACTTCGAAGACTTTGTGATTCATGACCATGGATTTTTGTGAACATTGTCATGTGAAGGCTCTGTGGGAACGACGAGAATCAAGAGAAAAAGGTAGGCCATGGTGTTGTTTATGTCTCTTGTTTTAAAAACAACTGTTTGTTTTATCAAAGAGACCAATCGTTTCACGTTGTATGATGCATGAAGGTTACTGTCGTAACTGAGAAAATTCAGGTGTGAAATGTGGATATAAACCAGTAGGATAATGCGTTTTAATGAACAATATTCAGAATAGATTGACAAAGTTAAACAGTCGCGAGAAAACGCTATGTAGATATTTTTTTAAATAATGATTTAATAGAAGCACCAACAAAAGAGTGTCGGAGAAGTGGCATTTCTGAAAAAAATAGTAAACACCACTACATCGACAAAAAAATGTTAGGTGTCGGAGTACCGGGATGTGTGAGAAAATCTGCTAATGCCGCAACATCGACAATTACACTTCAATGTCGACATTCCAGGATGTCGGTGGAGAGGGGTGTAGCCGCGCAATCGAATTCTGACGAGCTGATTCCACACGTCTGGAATTTCAAAGTAAAATAATTCGCACTGACTTTATTTTTATCACAGGACTTGTATTTAATCTTTATACGGCCATTGCTTTGCCAGTTAAACTCAGTTGGCTGTTAACTTTCACTTTATGTCACTGAAACACTGACGGGAGAATACTTTTTATTGGACTCATTCACGTAATACAGGATGTGGAATTCCTGTGTGATACGGAACAAAACAGTGAACTTTGGTCCGCCAAAAAACATAGATGTCGGTTCATTTGAAGTGAACTCTGGTATGGTTCGAATGCAAATGTGAACGCCAAGCTTCAAAAGCAGGAAGTGGACTACAGCGCAGAGCATTGTGGGTAAATACAACCAACATAAACACACTTTGTTGGAGCTAATAAGCAATTCCTTAGCAGAATTGTTGCCCTGTTGTCAGGCGGTCGCGTAGTAAGAAACAAATAAATAAATAAATGGAAATCAAAATTAGGCCAACTTGGATGGATCAAGTGCGCCCTCTGCAGGTCACACATCAAACAGAGCACTTACAGCCCTGCACTTACGTTTTATTTTGAAAAAAAGAAAACTTCCGGACAAATCAGGTCTTACGGTATGAAAAAGGTTCTTGTCAACGCCATTTTGTTTTCATTCCCCTGCAGAAAGGCAGTTGTGTTGTATTGACCAACAGATGAGCGATGCTACTTGTTCAGAGTTTTTTGTCTCGTTTCCTTCCCTGGTTTTGGCTACAGCGCCACCACATGTGAAGGAGTGGACAAGCTTCTCAAAAGGCTTCGTTCGTTTGACAAAAAGAACCGATCACTACCACTACCTTTTGTCCTTTGGATCCTTGGAGGATGTACAAGTGTGACATGTTCAAATGTAGTCTGATTTTTCCTGACTTATGCTGAATTAAAAAGTCTGAATAGATTTGATACCAGACTAGTCCTGTTCCAGTCCTGTTCAAGTCCTGTTTCAGTCCTGGTCCAGTCCTGTTCCAGTCCTGGTCCAGTCCCGTTCCAGTCCTGGTCCAGTCCCGGTCCAGTCCTGGTCCAGTCCCAGCTGTAGTGTTCCGTTCAGGACTTGATTCTCCGGTGTGCTGTTGCTCATTAATTCTGGGCCCGTCCTCGCCGACTGGCCTGTTAGCAAAGCAAACAGACGGCTTAGCGCTCCAGTCGTTAGCATGCTAATTAGCCCGGAGCTGTTGACAGAGCAGGGTAAATAATAGTTTTCCATTTGAGCGAGCACAGAGTCAACAGTGTTGTGATTGGTACAGATGAGGTCACATGGTTCAGCGTGCTTCTCAGGTGTATGATCAGGACATGTTTAACACCTGTTAAAAAAGCTTCAAACACACTGGTGAACAGTTCAGAGGCTCAGAATGCACCAGGTAAGAGAACACAACCTGTGACTGATGTAGGAAGATTAACGTGAATGATTCTTGACTTTCACACTGCAAACACAATTTGGGTTTTACATTGGACAACTTCTGCTCATAAATCCTTTGACACGTGCTGAATAGACACACGTATTCATATTTCAAACAACAACGCAGATAACACTAAACAAATACAATAGCATGCAAGCTCCCGCACACCTGGTGTGTGTGTGTGAGCGTATGCATGAACGAAAATCTTCACCTAAGCAAAACAAAAGATCATACGCATGCTGACAAACATGTGTATGGATGCAGATCTACACACAAGTGCATAAATATATATATATTTAATAATAGCACAAAGACACAAAGCAAGACGACCAAATAAATCATGACGTATGTGTTTTATCCTGCCTTAGGACAACAAATTAGCAATCTTGCTAATTCCAGCATATTTATGTGAAGCTGCTGCTGAAACAGTGATTAATATGCACTGTCCTAATTCAAATAAATAATAAAATAAAAAAATTTAAAAATATGTGTACTGGTAAACTGCTATGACAACTACTGATTGCTTCTATATTATTCATTTCTACCGCTTAATCCCATCAGGGGTGACTGGAGTCTATCCCAGTGACTTTGGGCCTTAGGTGGGGAAACACCCTGGACAGTGGCCAACTTGCCGCAGGGTTAGACAGACAAACATTCACTCTCTCATTCATTCACAGGGACATTTACAGTGATGCCCAATGAACCTAAACATGTATGTTTTTGGAGGTGGGAGGAAACCGGAGAAAACCCACAGTGACACGGGCAGAACATGCAAACTCCACCAGAGTTGATATGGTCCGACCCGGGAGTCGAACCCACGACCTCCTTATTTGGAAGCCAGAGTTCTAACCACTCTGCTACCGTGCACCCCTTCTATATTAAATCATTGTATTTGTCAGGGATTAACAGCTATGTTGTCTTATGTACAACTCTGGGGGGAAGCTGTCATAAGTACTTGTACTTCTGCTTGCTCCTTTTGAACTTTAGGCAAACGTGGATGTAAATGTCTGTTTGCTTGTCTGACTGTATGATTGTACCAGCTCAAATAAAAACATTCATTCATTCAAAGTGAAGCTGGAGGACCACTCCAGCTCAGCCAATCAGAGCGCTGCATTCAGCTCCTGATGAGAACTAAGATTCTATATTGAAACGACAGGAAGCTTGCCTGATTGAAATTGTACAAAATGGCGAAAAATCCAAGGCACACTGACCATATTAAAAGTCCTTCATTGTAACACGTTTGGACACAGACAACTGAGAGACAGGTGTCCTTAAACACTCAACCATCACATGATTTAACCACAAAACACCACGAGATGCAATAGGCAAAACAATATGAGCAATATTAAAAACACATATAAAACACTGAAGTCTTCAGTCTCTTTACTGTAGATGTATTTTCATATAAAGAGACGTGTCATGTCCTGATGAACGTGATGGTGAAAAGGTCACTAAAACATTTTGAATGAAAATAGCTTCAACTTTTGAAGAGGAACTGTCAAAACCCAAAATATATCAAATCTAGAGTCATTCTGTCCCAGGCTGTGACTCCAGCTGTACTGCTGCTTATATTTACCAAAGACGGACTTTAAAACCTGATGTTCTTTTGTGCAGTCACACATCAGAGGCTAAAACTACAGAACCTCAGCTTCACAAAGAGTCCAGACAATTGTTTTTATTCCAAAGCACCAGAAACAGTTTCGATATGAATTTTAGATAGTTTTAATCAGACGTTTTGACAAAAATGCCTCCTTTAGAGGTTAAGTTGTTAAGCTGTTTCTGACGAACACAAGCAATTTTCATGGACCTCTAGGAAAAAATATATATATAATAGATCCATGAGTAGATCTACCTTTGACCTCACAGATCTGGGACATTCAGAATCAACCTGATCTCACTGAAATGTGTAGAGATCTTAACCAGCTAAAACATCTAAACTTAACCATTCCACTTCACCTGCAGTGTCTTTAAACAGTAGAAGCACACACTTACATCATTAAATCTAAATCATCTTTCACCTACAGAACTGATCTGCTCACTAATCAATCTTTAAACACTATACTGAAGCTCCCAGATTGTTTTAATGCACCACTTTAGAATCAGGGAAAGTCAAACTCTCACTCAGGCTGCCAGAACAATGTCTACTTTTTTAATGCAACTCAGACACAACATAGCATCAAGCACACAGAAGACAGGATAAGTATAGGGACTGAAACCATTTCGAAGCGAAGGAAAAGTATTAAATTCATATAATCAGAGAGGGGGGGGGGCTGGGGGGGACGTGCAGTTTGCCCTGTGGTATATTTGGGAGGGAGTCCTGGGGTTGGATGGTGGTCTGGGTCGCTCTCTGGGTCTGGTTGGTCGTCCCTTGTGGCTCCTCGGACGTGTTCCTGGTGGCTTTCGTTTGGGTTCTCTTGCGGCCTTTTGAGTTCTCTTGCTCCTGGGGGGCGGGTGGATGGATTCCGGGGCGGGCGTTGTCTCCTTAGCAGAGATTGTAGATGATAAACCAGAACTAAGCAGGACTCTGGAACAATGACATAATAAAAAGGCTGTACAACACAAACATACAAGCACTCAGAACATGGGACCAGAGGGAGGAAGGGGGGAAAGAGAAGGGTGCCCTGCCTAGGCTGCCCCATGTACGTGGGACACAGCCTTGGTAGATAGATAGTTTATCCATAATCTGTTCTTTGCTATTCACATGTTGTCCCTTGTCCCATCGGTTCCAGATGCTGCTGCTCTAGTGTCGATGCCTGGACCTCAGATCCCACCTAATCATGAGATCCTGGACCTCGCTCACTGTTCCACTCCAGCCTCTCTTTGACCGGCTGTCTTCGTCTGTTAGAAAATTCGTCTACCTAAAAGTGATTTCTGGCTCCACAGACTTAAAGTTCTAATTACACCTGGACATGTGTCAGTCCTGGTCACATCTACAGCCTGTCCGTCCATAGGAGTGGATCCCTCTTTCACTGTGGTTCTCCTCCAGGTTTTTCTTTTCCCCCTGATGTTTTTTTTTTTTTTTTTTTCGTTTTTCCTGCCGAGAAGGAGGGTCTAAGGACAGAAGGAGGGTCTAAGGACAGAAGGAGGGTCTAAGGACAGAAGGAGGGTCTAAGGACAGAAGGAGGGTCTGACGCTGGATGTACACAGACTGCGAGTTCGGTGCGGGTCGGGCCTCGCGCGGGTCCCGCAGAACTTAGAAAGTGCTTAAAACCAATGCGCCCATGTACACGGACCTCCGAGGCGTGTGGATGCGAGTGCGGGAGCCGCGCGGGTCAGCGGAAAGAATCCGCATGAAGTCTATTTTTCTCGGACACCGCAGCGGTCTGGTGCGGATTTCCAATTCATTATACGAGCGTTCTCGCGGGCATCTACGTGACTCCACGTGGCTTTGGACGAAACCGGACCGCAGTTGACAGCATCTGGTGTAACAGGCACTTTGGAAGAAACCCGCACGTGTCCCGACCCGCACCAGCCTCGCAGTCTGTGTAAATCCAGCGTAAGGACAGAAGGAGGGTCTAAGGACAGAAGGAGGGTCTAAGGACAGGGGATGCTCTGGGACGATTTTTGTTTGTCTCTTTGTTGTTGTAACAATCTGCCTGCATTTCCAAATGATTGTTTCTACTTTTCCATTGTTTCTGTTGCTATTGACCGAGTGTTTCACTGTTTGATTTTCTGACAAATCTTGTTTGCTAAATCAACATCTTGTAAAGTCCGCTGAGATAACTGCTGTTGTGATTTTGGGCTAAACAAATAAATTGAAGTGATTTGAAAGTGTTCAACTAGTCTCGTATATGAACCTGTTTTCGGAGCTGCTTTTCTCAGACCTGTCCAAAAAAAAGAGTTGAGGGACTGAAGCTTGTAAAATGTGTTTTGGAGCGACTTCGCCACATGAGCAAAAGAGCAAAGAGTAAACTGTGTTTTTGTGTGAGAGCGGAGAGGACTCTGCCCGTCCAGCTACACAGATAAAAGAGACAGACTGTGGAAGCTGCTGCGTCTGGAGAGATGCACAATAACACCGGTGTATTCTGAGTTGATTCTGTTGCACAAGTCCAAAAGCTCCATCTGCAGGGGTTAGTCGTAATGTCTGTAGTGGTTTGACAAAAATACATTAAAAGTAATTGTGTCGGCTCATTCTGTCTGCCCCGCTCTAATGTGTTTCACCTGTCCTGTTTTCAAGTGTATTTAAACCTCATGTTTGTCCATTGTCATTGTCTGTCTTGTCCAAGTCATGTTTTCACAAGTCATTTTGTTCAGTGTTTTTTGAGTTCTACTTTGTTCATTAAAACATTTATTTTGTAGTTTTGCATTTTGGATCTTTCTTTCGATTACCCTCACATGACAGTGGCATCATATTTATCATACATATCATTGTGACATTGTGCTAATCCTGTACATTTGCCATGTTGTGGTAAATAGATGTTTTTGTGAGATTGGTAGTGTCTCCAAGCATCAGCAGCTCTGACTCACATCTCTCTCTCTCTGAGTAGGTGTGTCTTTTACCTTCAGGTCGTAAACTGTTGATCTAAGTGTCTTAGGAAGAGTTTCCTGTTTCTTCCTCTTAACAAATAAGTTAACATTTTTAAAACAACTTGGCAAAGCTGAAACTCAGCCGGGCTCTTTGGTTATATACAGTACCTGTCTTATGTTCACCTCTTTGCAGTGTGTTTGAGGTTTTAATGCATGAAATGGAAATAGTGTGTTTGTATCTCATGATAAGTATTTTTGTCGTTCTGTTTACAAAAACAGGTGCGCAGTAGCAGAGTGGTTAGAGCTCTGGCTTCCCAATAAGGAGGTCGTGGGTTCGACTCCCGGGTCGGACCATTTCAACATCTCACGATCTCTCTGGGTGGAGTTTGCATGTTCTCCCCGTGTCACTGTGGGTTTTCTCCGGTTTCCTCCCACCTCCAAAAACATGTACAGTATGTTTAGGTTCATTAGGCCTCACTGTAAATTTCTCCTGTGAGTGAAAGAGAGAGTGAATGGTTGTCTGTTTAACTGTTGGTTTCGATTTGAAGGCAGCACACTGTTTATCTGAGATCCAGAGACAAGCTTCAGCAAAATGTGGGTTTGGTCACCACTCCCCTGCCTGTGTTTTAGGTAAACTCCTCCACAAACTCCACCACAGATTAGTTTGACGCAGAAGAAACAAAGAAGCTGATTGGTTGTCTGTCAATATATAACTTCACAGTCACCTTACTTATATATACTGTATGTTTATATATGTTACAGGCAAAGTTGATAATCCAGGCATTCTATAGAATGCCTAGGCATTCTATAGAATGCCTGGTGTTTTCAGGCAAAGTAGGAAATAAATGTGTTATTCTCTACTTTGCCTAGGCATTCTATAGAATGCCTACGCATTCTATAGAATGCCTGACAACTTTTAGGCAAAGTAGAGAATCTCTGCCAAAGCATAATTTCTTGGAATTCAAACGGAAAACCCGTACATATTTAATAAAAACAAACAAACAAAAAAAAAACATCCAAACTAGGGCCCAAGGGCCAAACTTGGCCCTCCAGTGGAACTATGTAATACTAATTTTGTCCATCTAAGGAAAAATTTGGGCACCTCTGCAAAGCCTTACTTTGTTGCTGCAGTTGTGATGGTTGTTGTGTTTGTGGTTAGCTGTAGACATGGTTGTGGTTCTGTTTTTTGTTTTTTTTTAAAGGATAATTTGCAAAATGTTATAAAGTTGTTAAAACATTTAGCAAAATTGTATTTATCTATTGAAAGAAAACAACTGGATTATGAACATTAGTTGCCATAACCAACACAACCACCAACCAACTGCGGCCCGGGGGCCAAATGCGGCCCGCGACCAGTTTCAGTCAGGCCCCTGGCATGTTTCTGAGAAACACAAATGTATGATATAGTTTAAGAGACAACCCATGAAAAGCTTTTTTTTCCAATATTAAACTTGAACTTTTATTAAATGAAATTGTGATTTGGATCATGGAACATTGTTATAAATATAAAAATCTATTGTGTGTTTTTATGCAAACATCTGACGCAAGTCCAAGTCCTGATAATTTTTAGCACAATTACGATTTTAATCTTATAAAACTAAATTTTTTTTTCTTATACTAAAGTTGGGGTATCCATAATAAATGCAGGACTGTAAAAAATGCGACCTCTGATTACTGTCTGAATCGAAAACCAAAGAAATTTAAGTCTAATTAGGAGCCAAATGCTGCATTCTGATTAGCTGAGCTTGGGTGGTCCTCTCCCTTTTCTCTTTGCTGTCTGTGAAAAGAGGTTTTTAAGGCATAATTACAACCAAAAATGAATATCTGTCGATATTAACCATGCATCAAAGGATTTATAAGCGTATGCATTCAGATTTGAAGAATTGTCTGCAGTCTGAAAAGCAACTACATCACCTTTAATGAGTTTTTTTTTTCTTTTCTAGTAAAATCATAACTTTCTTAATCTTTGACTTTATTTTCATAAAAAAGATTAGCTTAATCTCAAAATGTTTTAAGTTTATTATGGCAGAGCAAACCTTTTATTTGTGCTGCTCTTATATATTATGTCGAAGAAATGTCAATAATAAGAACCACTGTTGTGGGTTTGGATGTGGCCCACAAGTCAAAATACAGTAATTGCCCAGCCCTGCTTTACAACATACCCACAACCAACCATTTCCACAACCACCCTCACCAGCACTAACAACCAACCAACCAACCAACCACTCCCACAACCACCAATCATAACCATCAATCACAACAAAGCACCAACCACCACCCGCAACCACAACCACCAACCACAACAACCACCAACCACAACCAACCACAGTCACAACCACAATCACAACCACAAACCACCACAACAACCAACCACAACCACCAACCACAATCACAACCACCAACCACAATCACCAACCACCACAACAACCAACCACAACCACCAACCACAATCACAACCACCAACCACAATCACCAACCACCACAACCACCAACCACAACCAACCACAATCACAACCACCAACCACAATCACAACCACCAACCACCACAACAACCAACAACAACAACCAACCACAACCAACCACAATCACCAACCACAACAACCAACCACAACCAACCACAATCACCAACCACAACAACCAACCACAACAACCAACCACAAGCAACCACAATCACCAACCACAACAACCAACCACAAGCAACCACCATCACAATCACCAACCAGAACAACCACCAACCACAACCACCAACCACCAACCACAGTCACAACCACCCCGCAACCAACAACAACCACTTCCGCAATTAGAGCTAGACAATATATGACATTTTAGACAATATTGTGAATGTTGTTTTGAATATATGCAAAACTTGGATATTGAGCATATAATAGAAAAAACTGCTTTGAAAAATTTTGCTTAAAATTACAAATGAAAAAAAAAAACAATATCTAAATACATTATAGAAACATGACATTTTCATCCATTTTAATATTTGCACTCTTTCATTGGTGTCTTAACAAAATTTGTAATGGAAATTGAACTTTCTTCTTTTTTTTAGCATGTCAAAATCGTGTTTACTTGCATATTTTCTTGTGTAACCAATCAGACCAACTTAAACATGGCAAGGCTTTGCAGAGGTGCCAAAACATTTCTTCAGCATTTTTTTTTTTTTTTTTTTTTTACTTAAATGAATGAATAAAATTTATTTGCACTCAGATTTACAACCAAATTATCTCTTAATGGGGTTTTAGGGGAATGGACTTGATATTTGAAACAATAAAACAAAATGTAAAATGTAATCAAATAAATACTCAAACATCAGCATGTCAAATTAGTCCCACTGGAGGGCTAAATTTGGCCCTTGGGCCCTAGTTTGGATGGTATCTAATTAAAATTGTATTTGTTTGTTGTTTGCATTTCAAAAAGTTATGGTTTGTCAAAAATTCTCTACTTTGCCTAAAAGTTGTCAGGCATTCTATACAATGCCTAGGCATTGTATAGAATGCCTAGGCAAAGTAGATAATAACACATGTATTTCCTACTTTGCCTGAAATCACCAGGCATTCTATAGAATGCCTAGGCATTCTATAGAATGCCTGGATTATCAACTTTGCCTGTAACATATACACTAAAGGAAAAAAGAAACCCAACATTTTAATTTTTGAAAATTCAATACATTTGTAAAAATGGGTTAGCATCATGATATTCCACCATATGGGTCATATGTTGGATAAGTCCTTATCCCTCAACATCGCCGAGCTCTGGTCGTGTTCAGTGACAAAATATGTTCCAGTGCTTCAGAGCAGATGGTTGAGATCAGGTGTACAGGAGACGCTGGGAGAGGCTGAACCTTGTGTGGCCAAGTGAACCGGTGGGGTGGTCCCAGTGTAATGGTTTGGGCAGACATGTCGGCAAATCACCGGACAAACTTTTCATCGAAGGAAACTTCAATGGTCTCCGTTATCGAGATGAGATCCTGAGGCCTGTGGTGATCCCTTTTCTGGACCAAGTTAGGGCGGGAGCTCTGTTCCAGCACGACAATGTGTGACCACCATGTGACTCAGCCATGAGTCCGGACTTAAATCCCATTGAAAATGTCCACCGACGAGAGCATCCTCCTGAAACTCAGCAGCAGCTGAAAAATGGATCAACTCAGACACTACTGCTGATCCATGAGGCTGAATAACCTCTGTCCAGGGCCAACGGGGGTCAGTGAACTATTGACAGTCTGATGAAACTCACTCACTTTTGGTTTGAGGGTTGCTCTATTGTTTGGTTGTGTTATTGGACATGAAAAAGTGTAAACGCCTCAAGAGTTGGTCTGAGGATTAGAAATGGTGTGCGTTTCTCTTTTCCTTGACTGTATAACAACTGGAATTTCCAGGCAAATAGATAGACTGTATTTGTTACACTGAGCAAAGAATAAAAAGCAGTCTCTCTGAACAGGTTTGTGTGGCCACAAAATGAACTAATTGATTTAATTTTTAATTGACCTTTATTTAACCAGGGAAGTCCCACTGAGATTCAGAATCTCTTTTGCAGGGGAGCCCTGGGGGAAGGGTCAGGGGAGGCATTAATGGACATGTTTTTAGTTGTAGGAGGAAACCGGAGTACCCGGAGGAAACCTACGCAGATACGGGGAGAACATGTAAACTCCACACAGAAAGGCCCCGGGCGGCCCGGGAGTCGAACCCAGGACCTTCTTGATATGAGGCCAGAGCGCTAACCGCTGCGCCACCGTGTCGGCCTTTGTCGCCAGGTTGTAGAAAAACTGTTCTTTTAGTTTTATTTTTCTACATTATGGCATAAAACATATTTCTGTGCAAAGAATGTTACAAATTATGACTTAAATTCTCTTTTTGTTTTGAATTGTGAAGTCATTCCTTTCATCCCTCATTAAGCCAGATTGAGGGAACTTAAAACTACAACTAACTGCTTTTTGAAAGAACCTTCAGCACTACAAATAGAGAATATGAAACCCTGTGTTTTTGTGAGGCAGAGAAGACAAGCTTGTTAACTGTATCAAAGAACGAAGCATGAGTGAGTCTAAGGACAAAATCCAGCTGTGTTTTTAATCAGAAGTAATTTAGATTTCCTCCGCTCTCGAGTATCAAAGGCAGGACAACGTGGGCTTATTCCAAACAAAATCATGCAGGAAATTCATCAAAACACGGTTCAAGAATAATATTCTTTTCAAAACAAGTAAACAAGTGATTTGTCCTTGTCTCCGAAGCTTTTAGTTCTCGTCAGATGAAGCCGCTGCTGTTTTTCTCCCAAACTCAGACCGTGGAGCTGAATGTTAAACGTTTCATTTTCATTCCCAAACGCTCTGGCAGCCCGCAGGCAGCTGGAACTGTCGGATCACCGGCAAATCAAATATTCACACGCAAAAGTCAATTATACACAGGCTGATTTTGGAAAGACTTTCATGTTTTTGACAAATAATCCGGAGAAATCCACATATATTAGAGTCAAGTCGACTGTTTTGGACACTTCTGAATAAATGAGCAGGTTTTAAGGCCGTGGCATGAAAAATGGATGAACTAAACACTCTGTAAAGTCATGTACAAACGAAATATGAACATCACTTATGGAGATCTCTCTGTCTGTTACAGGCACAGTTTATAATCCAGGTTTTGTATAGAATGCCTGCTGTGTTTAGGCAAAGATGTGCTATAAAATAGCTTTGGACAAAGGGAATGTTGTTGGGGCCGTTTTTCTTGACTTGAAAAAGCCCTTTGAGACGGTCAACCACAGAATCCTACTAGAGAAATTGCACATGTTCAATCTAGCAGAAGATGCAGGTAAATGGTTTACATCATATCTTACTGGGAGGACTCAGTGTGTTTGTGCAAATGGAGTATCATCGCAACTGTTGTGCAGTTCCCCTGGTGTGCCGCAGGGTTCCATCCTCGGCCCTTTGCTTTTTTTCTATATATATTAATGATCTCCCTAAAATTTGTCCTAGTGTTAATGTGCAAATGTATGCTGATGACACCGTGTTGTATGTGTCTGCTAAAACAGCTGCCCAAGCTGGTGCACATCTTAATCATGCGCTACAGGAGGTTTCAGAATGGCTTCAAATGTCCCACTTGACACTTAATGTTAGAAAAACTGTTTCCGTCTGTTTCTGTACGCGCACACAGTCAAAGAACTGTGACTTTGAGGTGACAATACAAAATGAGAAAGTCCAGATTTTTAGTGAAGTTAAATATCTTGGTCTTCTTCTTGATGAAAATATAAAATGTACTAATCACACACAATACTTAGCCAAAAAGATCAGAACAAATCTCAGTTGTTTTCTTTTTATACGTGCAGATTTGACTCTCCAAACTGCGAAAATATTTATGAATGCAATGATCTTCTCACATTTATCGTATTGTATCAGCTCGTGGTCCCAGGCTTCTCTCTGTTCATTATAGAAGACAACTCTAAAGGTTCTTGATAAAAAGCCCAGACACTGGCATCACTGTGTCATTCTAAAGAAACACAAACTACTGAATTTGGATAATTTAGTAAATGTTAATAATCTTAAATTATTCTTTAAGTGTCTTAACTCTGATATGTCACTGAATTTTGATTATACAGTATTAACGTCATAAATTGTACAGAGAGTGACTACCAGAGGTGCTGCTACTGGGAACTGTGTTGTTCCCATGTCCAGAACATCTAGTGGTTTGTCTTCCTTCTCTGCCAAAGGGGCAAGACAATGGAACAGCCGTCCAACTGATCTAAAACAGGAAACAAATAGTAATATCTTTAAGAGTAAATTAAAATTCTTATATGTTTCCACCCAAAAATGTACACATGGATAAAAATTATTAATATATGCAGACTTTCCATAATAATGTATTTTGTAAATGTGATTGCTTTTATGTTTTATTTCTATGGACAGGTGTTGAAAATTAGCACTTGTGCTAAAACACTTAAAGCAGTGCATCTGGCTGGTCCAATGTGATTGTGATGTCCATAATAAACCTCAATATAATAATAAAAAAAATAATACATTTTAAAAATTGGGTCTCAGTCATTAGAAGCTTTTATTACTCTGCTCTGTCACACTAAAGCACTTTCTACTGCTGGAGATCATGAGGCTTTTATTGTGTAGGAGTCACAGGAAGTGTTAGTTAGAACTAGCCAAGTAGAACTTTGAAAGTTTGTGCCGAAGTTTTGAAAGACTTTTCTGGAACCTGGATATTTTCAACAACTGGAGGGACAAACATCACATTTAGTAGTCACGTTTCTATTACACTTTATTTACATACTCCAAATGTCAAAAAAGTTAAATTCCCCATTTCCATTCAATTATTTCTGTTTATTGATCCCAACGTGATGATAAGTGTAAAGAACAGCCCGTATTCTGTTTGTGATTCCATTTCCTTTTTGTTTGATTCACTTTGAGAACAAACAAACACATTCCACACAAGCACTTTCATAACTTATAAATCAGGAACTTGAATGATTTTGCTCAGAGGTTATCATACAATGTAAACCTTTTCATGGGATCGTTCTAAAACATTTTCAGAGCAAGAGAAAACAAGTATAGGCCAATAACCCACCTGTTTCATTTTCTCTGATTCCACGGAGCCTTTACATTACAATGTTCATCTATGATCAGGTGCAGAGGTTCCTTTCCACGACTCTGCACTAATCTGGTCAGCCAGATGGTTTATCTATCACAAACATGAGATAAACCATCTGGCCTTCCAGCCGCCTGATTGGTTTGAGAGTCTGAACCAGTGGTGTTTCGGCGGTGTCACAACGGCTGTTAGCGCCACGGTGCCGCCGCCAAGTCTCATTCAAGCTAAACAAAGATGGCGACTCTTGTGGATGTTTGTGTTTCTGTTGCTTTTGATGTGGTTTAAGCAGAAATACAGTCATTTCTTTTTGAAAGAAGAGCAGTATGTGTGACACTTGTTCTATCTTACGTGGACATTGGATACACCATTACGAGTTGTTGCTGTGATTAGCTAGCTCAAATAAGGTAGGCCCCACACCCAATCAGCTCCAAGTATTTCACTAAACGCCCCGCCTTTTCTCGAACGCTTTCAGCGAGTCAAGTCTCAGATGGATAAAGTGAGAACTCAGATAGGAGTTCAACACAGATCCATCTGGACTGAGCCAGGTTAACTCTGCACATCTTTATGCACATTTTTATCGATAAACAAGTGTTTTGTTGTTTTTTGTTTTTTTTTGTTTGTTTTTTTAGTTGGTGCTTTTCCATAAGAGAAAAAATTATGTGCAAATTTAATTTGCGATATTTGATGGTTGATGGAAACGCCCTAATATATTATATATTGCTTATAAAGACTTTTTTTTCTTAATTGAAATATTACTAATACAAAACTATTCTTTTCTTTGTAAATACAGTATATGTGGCACAGATTTGCCTTCACGGCCTCAGTCCTACATGAATCAATCCAAACACAACTGTCTCCATTGTCATGAACCACCTTAAATCCAGATCACTATACTGCTTGTATAATCTGATGTGGCTGACACATATTGAACAGTGGGCGGAGTCTGAGCTCTTTATATAAGGCTTCATTATGGTTGAACCTGCTGACCTCACAAACACACAGGCTTATACAGGATAAAGCAACACCAGCACATTGTAAACCACTGTGGTTTCCGGCCAACACTAGCGCTGGTCCTAGTTATTCCTCTGTTGGCCATTAGTGGGCTCTCTCCAAGCGCCATAGTTATCAGTGTAGGAGGTGTGGCTCCAGATGTGAGGCGCTTTTAGTAGTCCAGTAAGATCGGCTTTTCTTCAGTTTAAAGATCAAATATCTGCTCTAAACTTACTCAACAGTGTTTTTAGTCCAACGTGTTTTGTCTGTGATCTGTTAGAAAAGAAAGTCGACCTCCAGAAGCAGCTGTGAACATAAAATAGAGCTGACTGTGAATCTGTGTAAATGAAAACACGATGTCATGTGACCTCCTCCACAGGCTGCTGTTGGAGCTTCTGTCTTTTGTTCTTTCCCCAGCTTGTGGTAGCCAATCAGAAAGCTTGCAGCTAGTGATGGGCGAAATGAACGACGCTTCGGCCCACACTTGGAGCTTTTCCTGGTGGGAGGAGTGAAGCTTGTACCGGAGCTTGTGTTGTTTTCAGGAGTGACGTCATCAGAGCGTAATGAAGCTCCGTTTGGCTGAAGTGGTTCAGAAAGTTGTTCATTCGAGTCGAGCTGTGTTGAAGCAAAAGGATCTTCTCATGATCCACAACAGAGCCTGGATCTGGGACACTTCAGATCTGGACTGGTTTATGTAGGACCTCACAGACCAAGACTGGTTTATGTTGGACCTCACAGACCTAGACTGGTTTATGTTGGACCTGGTTTTAACAATTATAAAAGACTCTCAATGAAAAAACAAGTTTAGACCCCGTTTATCAATAAAAAAAAAACTTGTGGTGTGTATGTAAGGATGAATAGATTTTGAATGTTATCAACGTGAGTGTGACTATAGCTCAACACACTGAGCGTCTGCTTGGGGTGTAGCAGGTTGAAAGATCAAGCCCAGCTCATGACGACATTTTTTTTGTACATTTGTGTCTGGATTTGGATGTTACTTTAGAAATGAAAAATAAACAGTTAAACAGTTTAGCTACTAAATACAGTATTGTTGGTTTATTTTCAATAATATCAGCGTTTATTTGTTCATGACACGGTTTTACATGCAGACATGTTTTGGACCACAAGATAGCGCTGAAGAGCAAACGGACCACTTCTACAAAGCTCCGGCTCATGTTTCGGTACACCTGGCAAATGGTTCAAGTATACAATGAAGCTCCATTTGAACATCACTACTTGCAGCGACAGCAGCTCTTCTCGTGCTAACCCTAACCCTACGCACTGATCTGATTGTGATTGGTCCAGCTGACAACACCTGATTAACTCTACAGAAACTCCAACAACAGCCTGTGAGAACTCGGACAGTGACACTGAACTACCAATCGGCCTGGATGAGAACTGTGTGGAATCAAGTGTCTGAGCCTATCACGGTTGTCCTGGTGCAACATCAGTTCAAAATCAAGCTCAGGCTCTAAGAAACCAAACTGGCAACGCAAATGAGAGAGTCATGTGAGGCTCATTCTGCTTTCTGATTGGACAATCGTCTTGAGAACCAAAACACTACATAAACAACATCAACAAATGAAATTCCTTTTTTAAATAAAGAATAAGTCAGATGTGAACATGTTGGCCTTGTATCAGTGACACATATGTCATGTTTATCAAATCTAAATCTTATATACAGTTCCTTTAATTAATATTCAATATGCAGAGTCGTGTGTGTGTGTCGTGTGTGTGTGTGGGCTTCGGTTGGTTGTGTGTCAGAGCGGCTGGTCCAGGCTTTGACCCTCTGACCTCCACATCTGTGTGTTCAGATCCATGTCAGATTAGAGCTCACCATACGGCACAGCGCAGTGTTCAGCTGGATTTACACAGACTTGAATGGGACTAGACCAAGTTCCAAACCTAGTCTACATTTGGACTACAACAGAAGTAAACCAGTTATTGAATAAGACTAAACCACAGAATCTGAACTGAGACTAAACCAGAGCTACAAACGAGGCTGAACAGTGAAGTAAACACAAACATGATAAATCTTTTTGTTCATATAATATAATGACACATACATCTAGTTTAATTCTGCGTCATATCAGCCCAGTGCAGTGTTTTAGATCTAACAGAAAGAAGTTCTCTACATTATTTAAGCAGGCCTGTTCAACTTAAGGTCCGGGTGCCAAAGCGGTATGATCCGGCCCTCATTTGTTTGATCAAAAAGTGTCCGAAAAGAAGATTTGCCTTGCAGTTGTAAATGTAGTGTTTTTTTCTTGTTTTCATATTTTTAGCCAGACCCTCTACTTAGCTCTTGTTGTTTGGGTACATTTAGTTTGAAGACTCAAACAAAGATACATTTTGAGTATTTACTCACCCACTAACCAATTTGATCTCATTTTTTCAGTGTATATTTCAGACCTAATTTGTTCTGCTTTAGGTCTCATTTAGTCCTGATTTAAATCTGGTTTAAAATGGTTGGTTTCACTATCAAAATATATTTTGGTACATCATCAAAAACGATGATGTAATGTGAAACTACAACCAGCCCAGAAGCCATGGTATTTCTGGCTCTGGAAAATAAAGTTGATTAGCCCCGAATTAAACCACAAATATATCATTATCAGTTAATGATGTACATATTTATGAATATAAATGTATCTATGAATTATCGGACCTTGTTTTACATTATCTGTAAGTCCAATGTTACTGCAACAAGCCCCTCCCTCTCTCTTGTCATTCATTCTTGTTGTAAATAGTTGAACTGTTGATGTCGATCATGCAGCCTCATGCTCACATGTTGTACAAGTGCTCTTACTACTTCTGTTCCACACAGTACACACAGTCAGAATCATAATACTGATCATAACACGTGCTACACATATCAGCCAGTTTGTACTGGATCTCATTCTGTTGTTGATCATTTCTAATGTTTCAAATGTTTAAATAATGTGATGTCAAATGCATTATGCTAAAGGTCGGACCGGTTTACAGTTGACCTCTGAACTGTCACTGACTGATGCTGTGGCTTATAGGTTATTTTAAAAATACATTCTATCCTAAATAAATCCCAAAGCCTTCAGGATACAATACTATCTGTGATCTAGTTAAGCTGTCTGTAGATAGGTTCATATGTATAGGACTCATTCAGTATGTCTACATTAACAACAAAGACATGTGACAATTCAAAATGCGTCTCAGCAGCTTCTTTAAGTGGAAGTGACACACACATTGGAACACTTTCATGAATGAGGGAGGCCCAGTGTGGTTAGTGCTCTGGCCTCACAGTGAGAGGGTTCTCTGGGTGCTCCGGTTTCCCCTGCCACAAAACATGTCCAGTAGAGCCTTGATTGTCTTTATTAAACTGCAAATGCTAAGTTTCAGGCTATGAGTCACATGTGTGCAGGAGCTCTATGGAGACTTCTCATAATGTTGTCTTTTTATTCTTATTCTAAGGATGACTGAAGAGAAAATGTGCACGTGATTGGAGGAGATTCAGGTTTACAGTCACGACAGAAAGAACAGACTCGCACTTTTGTGAGCGGAGGGAAAAGTCAAGAGAGACACTGGGAGAAGTGTTCGCACGTTCTTCCAAAATGTGTGCATCAAATCGGAATTTCAAACCGCCAAGTCTGCTTCACACAGAAAGAATGTGAAACTCAATTTAAGAGTCAAGAGTCAAGAGAAATGAGAGGATGAGAGGAGAGAGAGAGAGAGAGGGAGAGGAGAGAGAGAGGAGAGAGAGAGAGGGAGGAGAGAGAGAGAGAGAAAGAGAGAGAGAGAGACAGAGAGAGAAAGAGAGAGAGACATGGATCGGAGAAAGAGAAGGGGAGCAAGAGAGGTCAGAGAGAGTGAATGAGAGGAGAGCAAGAGAAGAAAGAGAGACAGAGGAGAAAGAGGAGAGAGTGATGAAATTGTGAAAGCCCAGGTCACATGGTCCCGAGGTCACATGGTCCCGAGGTCACATGGTCCAGAGGTCACATGGTCCCGAGGTCACATGGTCCGAGGTCACATGGTCCCCAGGTCACATGGTCCCCAGGTCACATGGTCCCGAGGTCACATGGTCCCCAGGTCACATGGTCCCGAGGTCACATGGTCCCGAGGTCACATGGTCCCGAGGTCACATGGTCCCGAGGTCACATGGTCCCGAGGTCACATGGTCCTCAGGTCACATGGTCCTGGGGTCACATGGTCCTCAGGTCACATGGTCCAGAGGTCACATGGTCCCGAGGTCACATGGTCCTGAGGTCACATGGTCCTGAGGTCACATGGTCCTCAGGTCACATGGTCCCGAGGTCACATGGTCCAGAGGTCACATGATCCTCAGGTCACATGGTCCTCAGGTCACATGGTCCTGAGGTCACATGGTCCTGGGTCACATGGTCCTCAGGTCACATGGTCCAGAGGTCACATGGTCCTGGTCACATGGTCCCAGGTCACATGGTCCTCAGGTCACATGGTCCTGGGGTCACATGGTCCTGGGGTCACATGGTCCCCAGGTCACATGGTTCCAGTTTTGTGTGTGAACAGAACAGTGTTGTTCTAATCTCAGTGTCTGTGATTATGTGGAGCTTATGTGTCATTTCCATCGCTTTACTCACTGTGAAAGGAATTAGGATGGATTACTGAAGAGAGAGAGAAAGAGAGAGAGAGAGAGAGAGGGGAGAGAGAGAGAGAGGGGGGGGGGGGGTAGAGCGAAATGGGTAGCAAGGAGGGAGAGGCAACTGGACAAGGATGAGAGCGAAGAGAGAGAGGAAGACTGAGAGAGAAGAGGGGGAGGTAGAGACAGAAACATAGAGACAGACTGAGAAGGAGAGAGCAGGGGAGAGAGACAGGAGAGAGAGGAGTGAGTTGAGAGATAGTAGGAGAGAAAGAGGAGAAAGCAGAGAGGGATGAGAAGAGAGAGTAGAGCAAAGAAAGAAGAGGGAGATGAAGACAGAGAAGGAGGGTAGAGAGTGGTGGAGAACGGGAGAGATGGTGGAGAAAGGATGGGAAAGAAAGAGAGAAAAGGAGAGAGAAGAAAAAGAGAGGAAAGTTAAGAGAGGAAAGAATAGAGAGGGAAGGAGAGAGGTGAAGGAAGAGAGAGAGAGAAGAGATGATAAACTAGAGAAAGTAAAGGAGAGCAAAGATAGGAGAGAGAAAACAGACGTGTGTCTAATAGAACAGACTACATAATGACAAACGGACACTTCCATTACATAACAGGATTTACAGACCATTAACGTGTGATCTGTGCTAAAGCCTCTTCTGCTCCTCAGCACAAAGGAAACATCCACTCCACTGTTCAGGCATTAAAGTGGACGTAAAGTGCACTTTTCTGACTTCATACTAGTTTACAGTTGTGTTTCTCACCCCAAAAATAACCTGTAATTGCAATGGTTTGGTATAAAAGGTTCAAACGTTGGTCAGAGTGGGCTCCTCGTTCACTTCAGGCAACGCTCAGAAAACCTGGCAACACTCAAACCTGGCAACATTCAAACCCACCAGAAAGCACTGGGAGAAATCTCACACTGTACTTCTGCTATACTTCTGAAGTCTGAGCCAACTGGCACGCACACACACAGGAAGGAGAGAGAGAGGGGGGGGGGAGAGAGGGGGGCACAAGAGAGGGAAAGGACAGGATAGAGGAGAGAGAGGGAGAGAGAGGGGGGAGGGAGGGAGAGAGAGAGAGAGGGGGGGGGGCACATGAGAGGGAAAGGAGAGGAGAGAGGAGGAGAGAGAGGGAGGGAGAGATGAGGGACACAAGAGAGGGAAAGAAGAGGAGAGAGGGAGGGAGAGGGAGAAAGAGGGAGGAGAGAGAGATAAGAGGGAGAGAGGGACACAAGAGAGGGAAAGGAGAGACGGAGGGAGGGAGAGAGATGAGATAGAGGAAGGAAGGGAAGAGAGAGAAGGAGAGAGAGAGACGGAGGGAGGGAAGAGAGGAGAGGGAAGAGAGAGAAGGAGAGAGAGGAAGAGAGAGAAGGAGAGAGAGAGAGACGGAGGGAGGGAGGGAAGAGAGAGAAGGAGAGAGAGAGACAGAGGGAGGGAGAGAGAGGAGAGGGGAGAGAGAGAAGGAGAGAGAGAACGAGAGACAGAGGGAGGGAAGTGAGAGGATTAATTTCTGCATTTTTAAATATATAAGATAACACAGGAAGTTAATGAACATGTTTATATTTGTAAGCTGTTTCAGATCTATTTTGTTTTCTCCATACTTTAAAACTAAAAACCCATCACGTTTGGGGAAAGTTCAGAGAATGAGATTGATTTAGAAAGAGTTGTGTCATGTTGCGTCACATCTGTGGACTTAAACTTCAGAAGAGCCACTGATCCTCCAGGTAAACCCAGAGCTTTGAACGCCTTCTGAAGAAAACACAGAAAATGGACTTTCATGAGCCGGATTCATGTGTGTTATTGTTCATTTGAAGATTCATTATGTTTGAATAAAGATGTAGATAAGATGACATCAAAAACATTTAAAGCAAAAAGTACATTTTCAACATTTTTCTCAACATCTGAAAATGTAGTGCAATTACACGCTCGTTTTCCCCGGCGTGGTCTGGACATGCCTAGTGGTTGACGACAAACACGAGGTTTTTCAAGGGATTAACGGCGAAATTTAAGTCTGAAGTTACAAAAATGGGTAAGTTTAGCTCTTAGGTTTGGAGTTGGTTAAGGTTAGGATTAGGATTGTGTTAGTTTTCATGAACAATAACACGTCTTAACATTCACCATTGAAATGAACGAGGACAGAAATGCGTCAAATACACACACACAAAATAGAAGTTGCGTTCATATGACACACTGTTAACAATAACGTGGTATTGACACGCTGATCCATGAGAACAAAGTTTGTAACCATTGACTTTACAAAGAGGAGAGTCAGAGTGACAGTTAGGACTGTTTTTATCTGCGCTGGTTGAAGAAAGCTGAGGTGAGAGTCAAACAGTCCAGTCAGGTTGGTTGTCTCATATGATTGTATCTAGAACAGCAGCACAGACAGAGCGGGGTTGGTTGTCACATATGATTGTATCTAGAACAGCAGCACAGACAGAGTGGGGTTGGTTGTCTCATGTGATTGTATCTAGAACAGCAGCACAGACAGAGCGGGGTTGGTTGTCTCATATGATTGTATCTAGAACAGCAGCACAGCCAGAGCGGGGTTGGTTGTCACATATGATTGTATCTAGAACAGCAGCACAGTCAGAGCGGGGTTGGTTGTCTCATATGATTGTATCTAGAACAGCAGCACAGTCAGAGCGGGGTTGGTTGTCACATATGATTGTATCTAGAACAGCAGCACAGACAGAGCGGGGTTGGTTGTCACATATGATTGTATCTAGAACAGCAGCACAGACAGAGCGGGGTTGGTTGTCTCATATGATTGTATCTAGAACAGCAGCACAGTCAGAGCGGGGTTGGTTGGTTGTCACACTTTTACTAAAGCCAGATTTTCTCAAAAATACTGTATTTTAAATATTCCAATTCAAAGCAGGAAATCAGTGTAAAGCTTCAACTAAAAATAAATCTAATTCTTGTCATGGAGCTTGTTCTGTTCAAAAGTTATGAATCACTAATTCACATTAAAATATAGTTTTACATTATCTTTAGAATCTTGACAAAAATGGATCTTTTAGATTTCCAATTGTTTTTTTTTCTTGTAATTTAAAGAGAAGCTAAACTCAGACTCACCTTTTTTCACTGTCAAACTGTGTATACGGGGTCATAAATGAATTATCTACTGTTTCCAGGTCTTTTTTGTGCAAACTCGCTCATTTTGAAGTTATGTGTGAAAAAACCGAGGCTGTACTGCCGCTGGACAAACACTGTCAGTGCATTTCCAGTTCACGCTGACGTCACAGTGAGTTGGCGATTTGGCTCAGTTTGATCAGTGAGTGCTGCGATGTGCAGTCACTTGTACATCGGTGCGCTGGTTAGAAACTCGTGCCTGTGGCAAGTTTATCATTTTCAATTTTCATTTTTAGAAAATACTCACATCAATCATAAGCTCATGTGCTTATATAGACCAAAGCAAAGGTTTCATACATAATATGTTTTGTAAAGTAAATATAAAAAGAATCTTGACGTGTGAGTAGGCAAAGACTTGGTGCTGTATAGGCTGCAGCCTCATGTCAGGACCAGGACCGCTCCAATGCAAAACTCACATCACTCACAAGCTCGCTGTTCATATTTGGTGCTGTCAATCAAAGTCTGTTCACGCCCACTGGGCGTCTCTTAAAAGGCCTCCGGGCATCTCCCACTTTTGCGAGTCTGTTTGAGGTTCAGTTGTGGCGGAGTTAGTCTCTGAACGCGGGTTTAGCCGAACTTTAACATCTCCTGATTCAGAAAATGTAAAACATTCTTGAATCAAAATGAAATCAAACATCAAAAAATCAAACCAAAGACAAGACACATTTGTCATCGGTCTGCCATTGACTGAACATTGTGACAACCAACCCAGACCTGGGGTTGGTGTCAATTTGTATTTAATGATCAATAACTTTTGATCAGAATAAGACAGAGAACAGCAGCTGGATTCATTAGGTACACAAGACTTTGAGCTTTTCTCTGTTGTTAAAATGGTTCATGTGAGATTTGAAGTAAAAAGTAAAAAATGTGACAACCGACCCCGCTCTCCACTATTGCAATTTGCACATTTTTTTTAGTGGAATGATTTTTTTTTTTTTTTGTCCAGATGAAAAAGGCTGTAGACTTGTTGATATGCTCATTCATTTTCTACCGCTTAATCCCGTTAGGGGTCGCGGGTGACTGGAGCCTATCCCAGTGACTTTGGGCCTTAGGCGGGGCAACACCCTGGACAGTGGCCAACTTGCCGCAGGGTTGTTGTTATGTGTACAATAAAAAAGTTTTCTCTGTTGGTCGACTTTACTTTTGACAGAAGCAGAATGCATAATGTTTGGTTCAATCTGAATTATCCTCATGTATCATTGCGTTTTTCCCTGATGTGTAAACTTGATGTAAATGCAGTGACTGTGGGACTGCTGCAGCGGATGATAAATGGATGTTTGTTTGTCACATTCTGTACTTTGGCTAATTGTGCTGTAGCTGCTCCACCAGTGTAATCAGAGAAGTGAAACATATGTAAATGAGGTGCAGCCGCTGACCAAAACAAACCGGTCTGCTCCAGCTCAACGCACTCCTGTTCATTTAAAAGCATCTCCGGGAAAACGAAGAAGAAGTTGTATATTTTAATTAGACATAAGCATTTACAGTATTATCCTCGAAGGTTAAGCTTTTGTGTGGCTTTCTTACACGTATATTGAATGAACATTATTGTCTTGTAAACATGGGTAATGGAAAAAAAAAAAAATCATTAACGTTGTGTTTATGCTCATTCAACACACAAGTCACATGAACTCACATTGTTACGAGTGTTGTTATGAAGCAGGACTGTCAATGCCGTATTTAATATTGTATGCTGCAGTACCTGGCCTGACCACTAGGCGCGGGTAGAAAGTTAGCGGTGCCTTGTTGTGCCTCGGAGATGGTGGTGTGTTCCTTCTTTCACCTGTTTTAGATAGTTTTTTGTGTTTGTGTGCGTCCATGAGACAGGTGGGTGTTTTGCTGGGTTATTTTTGATGTAAAAATCGGAGTGCTTAAGTTTGTTCCTAAGTTTTGAGGTGTTTTTTACCTTGTTAGCTTCAAGGCTAGGCTTAACGCTAAGCTAATTTTTGCTAACTTATTTGTTTCCTGGCTTATTTGTGTTATTTTCGCCTTTGTGATCGTGCATCATTTAGTCTTTTATGTAAGTTGTGGCTTTGTGAGTGCAGTTTGGAGGGGCTACACACCTCTCTACCGACAATCCGGAATGTCGACATTAAAGTGTAATTGTCGATGTTGCGGCATTAGCATATTTTCTCTCACACCCCGGTACTCCGACCCCTAACATTTTTTTGTCGATGTAGTGGTGTTTTGTAGTTTTCTCAGAAATGCCACTTCTCCGACACTCTTTTGTGTGTGTTTCTATTAAATAATTCTTAAAAAAAAAATACAAAGCGTTTTCTCATGACGCTAAGTGTCATGTATGAATGTTCCCCTGTCATTGTGTAAAGAGAATCTCTACACAAGATTAATGGCACACAAGGGAGATACAGGCAACTGTGTTCATTACGCTCAAATAATGACGCACACTGGCCAGGGAGCCTTTGTACCACAATCATGCCATAACTAATGCGGTTTCGTCTTAAAAACGTAGCCCTTAGAACGAATTGTAGAGGAATTTGTTCATAATACGTGGTTATGATTTAAGCATTTCACTCAGTGCGTAACTGCGCTTTTTGAACCGCAGAGACAGCGGGGGCTTACCTGACGTCCTGTTATGCGACCAGCTAATAACTGCCTCTTCTTAAACATATTTTTGGGTCCTTGTGTTGGCTGTTCATCTTGCTCCAGTCTGGCTCTGTGTTCCAATAGTTTTCAGTCATAAAGATGCCGCTTTCTGTCTGTGCGTTTAGAACAGATTTCTCATGGATCTCCACAGCGCGTCCTCGTGCGTTCACGTTCTCCTGCTCATTGTCAAAACAGTCCAACTTTATACAAGCTCCTGGTGTCCTCGTCTGCTTGGTCACATCATTTATAAAAGTTATAGAGTCGAGTGTGACGTGTCCCACGTGAACAGCCTGTTTGGTTCTGAGGTGAAGCTATCATTAAAAAAATAATAGTAAATTAAAACTGATACAAACGTTGTCCAAATTCTATTTAAAATTAACTACAAATAGCCCTATGTGTCTATTTAAAGTTAAAAACTAAATTAAAGAAAAATAAGACCATTAATAAATATATTTATTTACCCAAGAAAATAGAAGAGACAAATCTAAACCTACAATATACCATTATAAACTTTATAAATTGTTCTAACGAAATACAAAAAATTTTGAACGAATTCAACCTAGAAACCACAGAAATAAAATAAAAAAGTTGACCGTGTTGACGAAGGCCGCGCGTCACGTGGCTGGACGCGTCAGGCTTTTAGATCAGGCGTGCCACAGCACATACAGTAATATAACCTAATATATAAGGCTGTGCTGGGCCAAGGTGGAACAGGTTGAAATGATCCTTTAATGCAATTTGTGGAGAAAATAAGAAAAGCTGAGTGCGTCGCGTACTTTTGCGTTTCGCCGCGTGCTTCTTTGAAGTTTAGCGCTTAGAAATCTAGGTTCTTGTTTTGCTCATTTCTCAGTGATTTTAAATCAGATTGTAACAAAAGACACATTATTCTGTTGCTTAAAACACAGAGAGCATTGCTGTACACTTGCCACAGTTCTCCTGTCCACGATGCGTCTGTGTGAGCTGGAAGAAAGAAAAACGGAGAGGAAGGGAGAGAGAGAAAATGTAATAGACGCTCACTGATGTAGCCACTTTTACTCCTGCGTGTGCAGATAGTCTAGTAGCCTACATAGAGAATTGTATCTTTTGTCTTTCATCGGTCTTACGCGTCATAGTGCGGTGATGAGGTCCCCAAATACGCTGTGCCAGTGCGTAAAGCTGTGTCCACTAGCGAGTGCGCACAAGTGTTCTTACGCACAGTTTGCCACTTGTCATCCTTTAAATCGCTTTTTCTTATACTTCAATGTCCAAAAAGCTAGAGGAAAGGAGGAAAGCTAAAGCGGGAAACTGCGGCCCTTTATTCAAGTTGGAAAGGCGAAAATGTTTAGAAAAAAGTGCTGCCAGTAGATATAAGAAAAAAGATTCCGTCAATACGTGGAAGCTTTGAAAATAATGTTAATGCTGAAATTCTGACAGACTTTGGCTTGTAAGCGAGCGAGTCCAAGTCCAGACCCATTCAGTCCAAGTCCCGGTCTGAGCCCAGGTCTGCACGAACACTCGCATTGCTCTGGCCGTTTGGAGAGTGTTAAAGCAGAGGATAAAGTTTTAAAAGTATTCCGTCTGTACGTCTGTCCAAAAAAATACTTCTCTGTCTTACCGGGGGCAGCCTGTCAGAAAAGCAACGTGAATGAAGGACGCTTTGTAACGGAGAAGCAAAAGTATCATTTTTAGCCTACTTAATGCAACAATAAAGTTGACAACTACACATAGGCCTATTGGTCATTATGACGTTCGCTGTCTGAGCTTGTGTCGGAGGAGCGGCACCAATACATTCGGAGGACAGGGATGTCGTAACAGTGGGATTTAAAAATAAAGACATTCGGAATAACGGCATGTCGATAGAAAGGCCTGTCGGCAGAGAGGGCGGACCCCGTTTGGGGCTAATATTATTTGTTAACAACCATATGTGTAGCTACTATTAGTGGAGGCTTTGGCTTATACCCTTGGTCCTGCTTGTTAAGGGCCTATTATCCTCATGTGGACCAATGTCAAAATTGTATATAGCCTTATACTTTCTGTTATAGCTTATATTTATGCAGATTATTATATCATTGTGTTATATTTTTTATAGTTTAGGTATACACATATTTTAGTAATTATATTTTATAATATTCTGGTGTATGTTGATTTGATTGAAGTGATTCTAATGTAATTCCCATTTGTTTTATTTACAGAACCACACACACACACACACACACATAAACACACCAAACTTCAATAAAGAAAAGTAAAAGTCATCCATCCCAGTCTTTGTATTCTGACCGATGCTCACTCCACGACCACACTTCTCTAAGCCACATTTTTGTTCAGAGATCTAATGGCTGCAGGTACAATACTGTCAGTTTTATCGATACAGTTTTATCGATTTATTGTGCTATGTTTTGTGCATGTCCATGGCATTTTAATTTCCCCTCCGGGATGAATAAAGCATCTATCTATCTATACAGAGACAGGATTGAGAGCAGAGACAATGTGGTCCCTCATGGTTATCCCCTGAGGGAGCACAAAGCGTCGCCCAGAGCGATGAAGCCAAAACTCCTGGTACAGTGGGTGTGTGGAGTGTTGAGCTGAGACGGCCCATCAGTCTACTTCACCACTTCACCACCTGCTGGAGAGAGTTAGAAGAACTTTTATGCAAGTCTCCTTTTCCTTGTCTAAATGTACTAATTGTGTTTGATCTTTGCATTTTTTTTCTACTCCTGAAAATTAGAATTGGCATAGCTTCATTATCACAGTTCCATGTCAGCGTTTTGGAGTGTTTCTGTTAGAGATCGTTCGTTCTCCTCTGAGTCTCATAACACACTGTTCTGAATGCAAATGCATTAGGCAACTTTGGCTTTATGATTGGTTGGCACAGATGGATAGAGGGGTCTGGGGGATCATCCCCTAAGAAATTTTGAAACAATCACATGTGATTTCCCAACACGGTCTCACAGAAATGCTAAATCTAAGCTACATGCTAACTCTTACCCTGGCAATGACAAAATTATCCTTCATTGCGCAGCCCACTGTAGTCTGAACGGACAGATTTTTCTGTCATAGTCTTTTTCTTATCTGCGGCGATGTGGATCTCTGATGCAGAAAGAGGAATAGTGTGAACACAAGGAGTCAGAGCAGGTCACATGACAGGGTGTTACAGAATTCAGCAGTTTTACGTGATCAGCTGATTCTGGAGATCGGCTTTCTTTTCAAACTGATTACCGTCAAAACATCTTGAATTAAAAACATAACTTTGAGTACGTTTAGATCTTTAAAATGAAGAAAAGCACAATGTTGGAGAACAGCCAAGGAGATGAAAAAAACAAAACTTTCTTTCCAGAGAGCGAGCTAAAGGCGTCAGAGTAAGCAGAACTACTGTACGTCTTCATGTTTGGAGGGTTCAGTATAATCTCTGCTCCATGAAAGAGGTTGAATCTATAGAATCTGCATCAGAAAGTAGAAAACTACTGGAACACAGCTTTTGTTGGTTTAAAGATGAAAAAGACACTCGTCCTCATTGCTTTAATCAAGGAATTGTTGTATTTTTATCCTAAAGACAATATTTCATCGTTGTGACTTATTTTCTTTCACCAAAAAGTAGAGCAGAGGAAAACAACACCGACAAGACAAGAGCAATGTAGAAAATGTAGAAAATGGGGCCTTTTAAACAACCACTTGATGACATCCCTCGTTGGAAAAAGGTGAGTTTTCGATAGCGTAATGACATTCTAACGTGACTAAAGACTCTCAGGAGTCAATGACGTACAAGACTTTAATGTCCATCTGTGGCTTTTCTAAACGACTGTGAGCAGCTGCGCTTGGACAGACGCCGAAGCGCTGAGTCCGGTCTGATGGAGAGTGAAGCCCCGGGCACATTAGCTTGCACGCTAATGCTACAGAGGCTAATCAAGAGGCTAACAAGGTGCTCCAAATGCAGCGCACACCTCAAAATGAAGTTTCACCGCCTCAGGGCTCAAACCACCGTCTGCATTTCAGAAGTGTAAAACAGAGAGAAAGAGAGAGGAGAGATTTTAGGGCACAAGCTTAGACTGAATACAAAACACAACGGCAAATGAGTTTTTCACTTTTGTCAAAAGGCCAATGTTTTAAGTGAAAAATGGCAGTGGAAACTTGAGTTTTTGGTCTTTTGCAGGTTCAAACAGCTCATGGGTATGCTCTAACTCACCAGCTGTCTGCATTTTTATCAACCACAAAGGAAGAAGTAATGCTGGTGTTTTTTGTTTTGTTTTTTTTTTTGGTATGTGCTAGTTGTTGTTAGCAATGTCACACCATGGCAAAATCCATTGACAGTGTTTGAACATAAAACATTGAAACAGACTCTGATTTGACACATGCTTCATTGTTCTGTGGGCCTAATGTCAGTTTAAATGTACAGTTGTTACAGTGTTTATTTGTAGAAAAAAAATAGTTAAGATCATCATCATCATCATCATTAATATCATCATCATCATTAATATTATCATCACCATCATCATTAATATCATCCCCATCATCATCACCATCGTCACCATCATCACCACCATCATCATCATCAATATCATCATCACCATCTGCATCATTAATATAACCATCATCATCATCATTAGTATTATCATCATTAATATCGTTATCATGGTCATCATCACCATCATCATCATCACCATCACCATCATCATCATCATCATCATCACCATCATCATCATCACCATCATCATCATCACCATCATCATCTTCATCACCACCATCATCATCATCATCACCATCATCATCACCATCATCATCATCACCACCATCATCATCACCATCATCATCATCATCATCACCATCATCATCATCACCATCATCATCATCACCATCATCATCATCATCATCACCATCATCATCTTCATCACCACCATCATCATCATCATCACCATCATCATCACCATCATCATCATCACCATCATCATCAACATCATCACCATCATCATCAACATCATCATCATCATTAGTATTATCATCATTAATATCGTTATCATGGTCATCATCACCATCATCATCATCATCATCATCATCATCACCATCATCATCATCATCATCACCATCATCATCATCATCATCATCATCATCACCATCATCATCATCACCATCATCATCACCATCATCACCATCATCATCACCATCATAATCATCATCATTAATATCATCATCATCATTATTATTATCATCATCATCATCACCATCATCATCATCATCATCACCATCATCATCATCATCATCATTAATATCATCATCATCATCATCATCATTATTATTATCATCACCATCATCATCAGCATCAGCATCATCATCATCATCACCATCATCATTATTATTATCATCAGCATCATCATCATCATCACCATCATCATCATCATCACCATCATCATTAATATCATCAGCCGCAGCTGCCACAACATCAGCTTCAGCATCTTCATCCGCCGCAGCATCTACTGTATATCTTGTATTGTTGATTTATACTATTTCATTTGTAGCCTATTGTAGTAGTCTTTTGGAATAGGCCTATTTCTTACTATTATTTTCAGTGGTAACTATATCCAGGCCTATTTGGTATTTAAAAATAGGCATTGGCCGTTAAGCTTCGTGTTTGCCCAGAGGAGAGTCATAAACTGTAAACACACCAGAGCGGGGCAAAAATCAGACTTATAATTCTAACAATCCAACAATTCCAACATGTTTAAAAACCTGTGACTGCAGTCTAGTCTAGTCTAGACCTGCCACAAACTACACGATTAGAGTCCAGTCACAGACACTCACACACTACACCAGTGACACAACTGAGACTGGCTTCAACTAGACTAGACTAATCTCAACTAGACCTGACTAATGAGACTGAAACTAACATGGAAAATGAGCAAACAGTCGAGTAGCGAGTGGCCAGCTTTACACTTTATTGTCCTCTTTTTACACTTTTTTATGTGTCCTTCACCTTGAACCCACCCTTCACTGCCTCAGGAGCATCTCAGGAGCAGTGAGCTCTCTGGACACATCCTTAGACACTCTTCCTAAGCTTGGTCAGGACTGTAGCTGGAGGCATGTCCTTATATAATCGTAAGAACAAAAAAATAATACTATTAATAATATAATAATAATAATATAATCGTGACCATTTTAGAAGCAAAATCAAAAGGCTTTTTAGTTTAAACATGAGAAGTTTAATGCAAAGTAGTATTGTAGTAAAATTACAAATGCATTTTTAGATTTTATAATAAAGTGACAAGTACATTTGTGATTTTGTCTTGTTATGGCTGTTATTTGTTTGCCAGGAGGGTAAATGCAGATATCAGAGTTGGTTCAACCCAACCAACCCAATTGAATAATGTAAATGCTTCTGTCACAGTGACATTTTTTTGCAGTCAGGAGTTTAGTTTCACAAAACTGGTCATTTCTACTAGTTGGTTGTAACAATCGCAATTAGGAATAATTGCAAAATAATCGTAATAATACAATTTGAAATCGTGGCATCCCTACAGCCACTTCCACTTTTTCACCTCCAAGTAGAATCAAGGTTGCAAACACTCCAAAAAGAGAGTGTTGCTGTGAAACAAGAGTGCTACAGACTCTGCCAATATGTCACTGACTACTAACAGATGAGCACGAATCAAAACAGAGCTCAGTGAGAAAACTACACTCATTTTTTTGGAGTTTTGGAGGGCAGAAAAATGTAATTTTGAGATGCGGCTGTTTCATGTGAACCCTACATCCATTTCTAATCCTCAGGCCAACTCTTGAGGCGTTTACAGTAGTCCCTTGTTTATGGCGGGGGTTAAGTTCCAAAATTAACCCGTGAAAGGTGAAACCCGTGAAGTAGTGATCTTCATTGTTTACCAGTAATTTCAGTTGATAACCTGCCTGGTTCTGATGTTTAGTGTCTTTTGTACAGATAATAATGCGCTGAACACATGATTCACCGCCAGATACAACAGGGTGAGTCGTTTATGTGACATTTAAAGAGGGACGTTGCCCGTCCCGCTGCGCTCCACAGCCGACCGCAGAACCACGGATCACACAGACTCCAGAGCCGACACCAAACACATCTGGACTCTAGTGAAGTCACAACACGCTCCTCAAACACTTCTCTGAACTACACAAGTGACATTCCAGCGTGAACAAACTTATCATGGTAACTACGAGCTCAAAGAGTCTTCTCCTCACCTGGAGAAACGTCTGAGCGTCAGGTCAGCTTCCCCTGCATGATCCAAACTGTCTCAAGTTTTATAAAAGAGCTTCTGTGCTGTTGTCTGTGAATGCTGCCATGTGATACGGTCCCAACAGTGAGTTTGAGAAAAAAGCAGCTTACAGAGCACGTCTATAGGACCGTGCGCTGTAAAAAAAACGGCAAAACTGCACTAAAAATAATCCGCAAAACAGCGAAGCCGCGAAAAGTGAACCGTAATAGAGCGAGGGAACACTGTACAGTTTGACCCGAGCTCTAAGCACTGATCCAACATATGGTGGAATATCCTCAGCGCGGAGGCAATAATGGATGGTTCTGTTCTACACTGGCCTGTGGTGTGTCCCAATGGTCTGGGCTGTGGACCTGGTGGAGGCTGAACCTGTCACAGAGATGTGCGGGGGGGGTTGGTCTTGTGCAGTGGTCGTTACACGGGGGCCACCAGTACGAGGGCGGTCGTTAGAGGAACAAGACGACTAATGGTAGAGCGGTGACTCCAAACACCCTGGAGACACAAGACAACAGCGTCCATAGCTCCATCCCTCTCTGGTTGGACAATCGTGGCATCGTGAAGAAGTGTGTTTTTAAGCATATATTCTACATTTAATAATGTGTTCTTCTTGTTGGAGGTCCATGTTCGCACTATCAAAAGCATTTAGATGAAAGGAATTTAGACCTTCCTCCCTAATAGTGTTGCCAGATTGAGAGTGCTTTCACATCCCTGAGCCTGCTGCTTTGTCGAGTCTCCTGCTGTAGGACATCACTCTCTCCGTCTTCATATGAACTTGAAGCACAAAAGACAGTCTGTTATTAGCCAAACAAAAGCTCACACACGCAGAGTCGACCTTCATTTACACACGCACTGCCAAAAATAGGACAGCCGGAATAAAACCACAGTAATGGTCGGTCCGTGGATGTGGCTGCTTGACATTTCGCTTCCACATGTTGGCTTTTCTGTAGATTCTAAACCCTGTTACAGAAATGTCACTGCTCCTTTTGGTCGTCGTTTAGGTTTATTTACTTTTCGTGCTGGTTGCGGCGGATTTGTTCGGAGACTTGGAGAAATACCTAGTTTGTCATTTTGGATAAAGCTACGGGAGAAAGGTCACGTTGTTTTTCCAGGAAATAAATAAGATATGTTTGTGAGAATGGATTGTGAATTGTTGACTGAGTAATGGAACAGGAAATACAGCTAGTTCTCTCAGTATATAGGCTTTCATGTGGAAGAAAAAAAAAAACACAACCTCTATCCATTCCTAATGGAGAATTAGCTGAAACTTAACCTAAAATAGAAACAATATTTAAAAGAACCATATATAAGCTTTAGATTTCAGATTTGATAAACATGACCTATTAGGGGCACAGATACAAGGTCAACATGTCCAAATATACATACTATGAGTTTTACTGAAAATCATTGTAATTCTGACTTATTCTTAATGGAAAAAACAATGAAAATGACGTTAATTTGTTTATTTTTCCATTTGGTGTTTTAGTTCTCCAGAGGATTATCCAATCAGAAAGCAGAATGAGCCTCACATGACTCTCTCATTTGCGTTGCCAGTTTGGTTTCTGATTTTGAACCATGAGTCTGGAACATGTTTGAGTTTGAACTGATGTTGCACCAGGAGACTGTGATAGGCTCAGGCACTTGTTTCCACACAGTTCTCATGAGGGTGCAGGAGACATATGATGACTGGAAGTGAACCACGACAAAGTGTCCGGTGTGTGAGAAAGTGACCATGTGGTTATTACCCATGATTCATAGTTCACCTTTAATGTTAACTGTATAGTTCACAGTTTTTAAAAGTAGGGCCATTTCACTCTCTGACATTCGTCATTGTAAAACCACATTAAAGGCTTAGTTAGGCATCGCACATATTGGTTCCTTTAATATTCATTAAAAAAATAAAAATAATACAAGTACAAGTACATACACATTACAGTGAGACTGGGTTAGTTAAAATGAATGAGTGGACTTTTGTTTTTCTGTTGTAATAATCTGAGAAGAGCTGATTTAGTTTCAAAATGTATGACAATAAATGGACCCATTTCCATGAGATCATATCATATCATATAATACACACACACCAAGCATGTGCTTTCATAAATAAATAAACAAATAAAATAAAGTCTCTGTGTCTCTATTTTATGATATATCCATATATTAGCTACTGTAACATTGTTTGGGCTAGCACGCATCAAACTAAACTTGAACCTATTCTGCGTTTACAAAAGCAGCTTTGTGGATAATATTTTATGCTGGACACAGACATTCCTCTCAACCTTTTTTTACAGAAGCTAAAATAGTGACTGTTTACCAAGTGAACCAGCTTCAAATGGGTCTGTTTGTTTTCACTTTGATTGGAAAACTTCCAGAACATTTTACCAACATGTTCTTGTTTAATAATGAATTCCATGAATGTCCCACTCACAGTGGACGTCTCATAAGAGCTTCTTATTTTCGTACAACTCAGTCTCAGTTTAGTTCAATACAGAGGAGCTAAAGTCTGGAACAATCTTCCATTTGCATTAAAAGAACTTCCACAATGTGGAATATGCTCTAAATGTTTCCTCCTGAAAAAATGTGCTTTTCCGTATGGAATGTTCTGTTTAACCTGATGTGTTTCTGGAATCATGTAAATCTGATGTATTGATTGATATTAGTGTTGTATTGACCTGATGTATTTGTGGTGGTGCCACTTTCAAGCACCATCCATCACATTTCTTTTCTTGTTATTATGCTATTTTATTGTGTTTTACTTTGACAAACAGGAAACAGCTCTGCTTTGTTAGGTCTATCAGAGCAACAAATCCAGTTTTCATCAGTGGAAATGTGTTGGTTTGTCACAGGATCAAGTCTGCGTTTGGTGAGGAACTGAGCTTGTGTTTTCTCTTGTCCAATCATCCAGGGCCCAAAGCGACTGTTTCCATTGCTCAGTCTGTTCTTGATAAATGACACCTATAATGTTTGTTTAAAGCTGCATTACCTTTGTTGCCTCCATTCTATCCCTCACACGTCAGAAGAGCTCTTACAGAAGAACTAAAGCGCTCCTAAACACACCTGACCCTCTTTACTAACACTTCCATTAGCGCCGTGTACGTTGTGCAAATTACAATGTTGTTTTAAGAGTTTATCAAAATCTCATTTACTTTTCTAATTACCGAAGCCTTGACTGCGGCAGGAACAAAAAAGCATCAGCTCATTGAATTATCCCAGAGTTAAAGAAGAGCAGCGAGGTGATCAGCACTTCAGACCGAATGGAAAAGGATGGTTCTGTGTGTTCTTAAAGGTTCTGGGATGTGGCTCTTCTGGGGAATGTTGGTGTTTATTCTGATGTAAAGGTTCTGGAAACACAAATATAACTCAGGTGACCATTTAGTCTTGTTTTAATGTTGTAGCGTAAATCTTCACAACCAGAACTGACCAATCAGAGCAGAGGATGTGTGGCCATGGTGTGACAGGGTCAGAACTGACCAATCAGAGCAGAGGATGTGTGGCCGTGGTGTGACAGGGTCAGAACTGACCAATCAGAGCAGAGGATTTGTGGACGTAGTGTGACAGGGTCAGAACTGACCAATCAGAGCAGAGGATGTGTGGCCGTGGTGTGACAGGGACAGAGAGGGAAAGAGATGTGATGAAGTGCTTCTGTGTGTAAAAGCAGCAGCACGACTCAACAGCTCTCACACTAGTCCTGCTTCATTGAGTAAGATTCATCCTTTAGAGAAACAGCTGCATGTCTGTGGTACATCTTATGTAGTTTAGATGCACATACACATTCATTTTCCAGTTAAATATGTGGCTCTTTGTGCTGCCAATGTGACGTTTGCTCTTACAAACGTGTCTCTCCACAGCGAGAGCGGCTCAAAAAACAAACAAACAAACAAACAAAACAAAAGAAGTAGAAAAGAAACAGTGAAGGCTGCTCTTTAATGCCAAGTAAATAAAAGTGACTTTATAAGTTGTGTTGGCACAGACAGAGAGATTTCACACATTTGTAAAGTTTGTGAGGATAAACATGTGATTTAAGTGTTTTTTAGACGTTTTTGGAGACAAAGCTAAAATAATCTTGACAGTTAGCCTGGTCCAGACCAGGTTTATGTCTGTGCACTTGTTACTGCGGCAACTCAGCGTCACCTCTGGTTAACCGCGTTAGTGGAACGGAAATGGAGATTTCATAAGCCTAGATTGGCCAAATAAGCCAGGCTTTGGCTTTAGCTTGCTTCATAGAATACCCCCATTGTTTATTCCCAAGATTTACATTTGAATACTTCGTAAGCAGAGCCCAATGAGAACAGTGTCAAAATCAGCCTCAGGCTCTAAGGCCCTGTCCCAGTATCCACCTTCCACCTTCTGACCCTCAAAAGAAATCAACCTGGCAACGTAAATGAGAGAGTCACATGAGGCTCATTCAGCTTTCTGATTGGATAATCCTCTTGAGAACCAAAACACTAAATGCAAACATCAACAAATAAACATCATGTCCATTGCTTTTTTTTTTAAGAATAAGTCAGATTTACAAAGACTTGTAAAAATAACCGTATATTTGGACATGTTGACCTTGTATCTGTGACACATAGAGGTCATGTTTATCAAATCTGAAATCAAAATGTATGTTTTTGTTTTTGTTATTTGTGTAATTGAAATGAATACATGTACTGTTGACAAGGACCAAACACATCATATTAGTTGAAGACCTGATGTATAAAACTACACATTTAAAGCTAAGGCTGCTCGCTCTAGAACTCCCCTGTGATTGGTCCAAACCACTGACCTATAAAGGGATTCTTTGGCCTTTCCACCCTATTGTGCATGCTCTTTGTCTGCTTATCTGGGGAAACTTCTTTGAATAAACAACAAGAGCAGCTGTTTGGATCAGGTCTGAACCGGTCTGACAGACGTCTGTGTTTTTCTCACTGTTTTTCCACCTGAATGTCACAATCACAAATGTTGATTTAGCAGCAGAACTTTAGTTTTCTCACAGATAAACTCTTGTAGTTACTGACAGCTGTGCTTTTTCCACACGTTTCAACTGTTTGTGTCCACAAAAGCCACTGACACACAGCACCGCCATCTTTGATCATTTCACTCTCTGGCAGCACAAGTTCATCTGTGACTGGAACATCTTTCTAAAACTACTTGTTGTACATCCTTTAAACAGTTCTCACTTCCACCTGATTGTGCTTTTTGAAATGTTTTTGTAAATCTCTGTGATGTGATAAGACTTCAAACCATTTATGCTAGAAATAAGAAAATGAACTCGAATAAGATCTGAAGCAGTGAAATAAAAACACAAACCAAAGTCACACTAATGTTCCACCAGAGAGAGCTCGTTTCATCTGTGGAAATGTCAGACCAGTACTGTGAATGTGATCCATCTGATTCCTCCAGAGCTGACTGAAGGCTAAATGTTTGTGTTTCCTGGTGGTGTGGGCTGCTGCTGCTGCTTTTCAAGTGTCTAAAGTTCTAAAGCGTTATATAAAACACCTGTGAGTGAGTCATCAGTGCGTCAGATCTGATCCAACTATCATGCACGCTCGGAATCTGAACCAGGCAAACAGTCAAACAGGAGCAGGCAGGTGGGAGGAGATGCAGACACAACATACAGCTCAGGTGTTTGGGTCTATAACACTGTGAAGGAAAAGGATGTGAGAGTTTCATTTCAGATTCATAATAATGCACTGAATGTAAACAACGTCTTTCACAACATCCACAGACACCTCAGTTTATGCATTCTTTATTCACTCCAAACAGCTACTATTGTAGTCACAGCTGCCCTGGGGCAGACAGATGGAAGCATCATCGGCCCCTTCGATTGCTGCAGATCTGTTCATCTGATCATCGTCCTGGACACAGCATTCTGGCTTCAACATTGAGCTCAAGCACAAGATAATGGAATGACCAACTGCTGTGGCTCAGAATCAGGACAGAACCAGAGACACCGGTCCTACCGCGGGTCACAGCCTCAGACAGAACCAGAGACACCGATCCTACTGCGGGTCACAGCCTCAGACAGAACCAGAGACACCGGTCCTACTGCGGCTCACAGACAGAACCAGAGACACCGGTCCTACTGCGGGTCACAGACAGAACCAGAGACACCGGTCCCACTGCGGGTCACAGACAGAACCAGAGACACCGGTCCTACTGCGGCTCACAGACAGAACCAGAGACACCGGTCCTACTGCGGGTCACAGCCTCAGACAGAACCAGAGACACCGGTCCCACTGCGGGTCACAGACAGAACCAGAGACACCGGTCCTACTGCGGCTCACAGACAGAACCAGAGACACCGGTCCTACTGCGGGTCACAGACAGAACCAGAGACACCGGTCCTACTGCGGGTCACAGACAGAACCAGAGACATCGGTCCTACTGCGGGTCACAGACAGAACCAGAGACACAGAAGTCATGTCATGGATTCCCTAACACTAATCGATATTAAAACTGATATCTGGTTTCTTTCATAGAAAACGTCCTCTTTGAGCCAGCGCAGCAGAGAGAGAGAGCTGCTCTGTTCCACACTAACACTGCAAAGTGTGAGCTCTCTGTCAGTCCAAGATTTATGTTTCTAGCCTTTATGATCACAGCCAAACGTCTGGTTAAGTCCTTATAAACATATTTGTGTTTAGTCACCTGTGACCGTAACGTGAACCTCGTGGTGAACACTCGCAGTAAATAATCTGACAACAAACCTCATGTCTTTACCTCCAAACTGTCACTAATTGTAAATTTAGTCATTATCATTTAATTCATCACAAGGCAAACAGAGCTGCAGCTGCTGTGCCCTGTTCTTTCACTGCATACACTAAGCTCCGCCCTTCCCCTCTTACACTAAGCCCCGCCCCCTTCTCCTCTGAACCGTTAGAATGAGAGTCACTGCGACTCTTAATGGGATGAAGCGGTAGAAAATGAATGAATGAACTCCAAGAAATTCTTATTATTTTGATAAAAACATCAAAAATAAAAACATAAATTACCCAAATGTATTCAAAAATAAGCATTTCATCATCATAATCTATGTTTAAAAGTTGGTACTGTGGTATCGAGTATTGAGTTTTTTTTTTCAAGTATCGAATCGAGTTTGAAATTGTAGTATCGTGACAAGACAACACTACCACCATCTTTCAAACATTGGAAAAAAAGATATATATTTACACTAAAATGCTGGTTTAATTGTGTGTTAGCACTGATTTAGACCTGGTTTGTTCAGAGCTGGTCATATGTATACTACTGTAGTCATGTCGTATAGTGGTAGTTGTTTTATTGCCTGGGAGTGGTTCAGACTGTTGCAGTAAATACATCACATTAACTTGTATATATATTTATTGTTCATGTGATTTACTTCAAGTGTAATGTTCTTAACTAGTGTTCATAAAGTGAAGTAATGTGTTTTCAGAGCAGAGTCCAGCTGGTTCGTGCAGACGTCTAGAACATGAGCTGGAGATAAGATCAGATAAAAGAAGTGCTCTCCACACACTGCTCCATCTGCTCCTTATCTCCACGTCTGCCAATCAAATCCAGGAAAACACACACGGACACAGGACTGTCCAACAACCCACCAGCCTGACAGAGTTTGTAGACTAAAATCATTCATTTATTGTGTGATGGTTACGTCTTGTGTACTGTTCAGCTCTACAATTGATGACCACTTTATCTATCTCTACCACTATCTACAACAGTAGTAGAGGAATTTATTGCCATTTCTTCAGTCAAAATTAGGCTGTGCCTGAAAATGACAAAAACAAAAACAAAACAAATGCACCAATTAGTGAGAACAGCCCTGAATGAACCACAAACAGATAAAAGCCACAATAATGTACATTGTCACCCATGTTTTTCTTCATTGCATAAAGGCCAGCAGCTTTTTGTTTCGTTTTTGTTCATTGATAAATGGGGTCTAAGCTTATTTTTTCATTGAGAGTAAAACCAGGTCCAACGTAAACCAGTCCAGGTCTGAAGTGTCCCAGATCCAGGCTCTGCTGTGGATCATGAGGAGATCCTTTTGCTTCTACACAGCTCGACTCGAATGAACCACTTCAGCCAAACAGAGCTTCATTATGCTGTGATCACGTCACTCCTGAAAACAACACAAACTCCGATATCAGCTTCACTCCTCCCACCAGGAAAAGCTCCAAGTATGTGCCCAAGCCTCCTTCATTTCCACCACCACTAGGTGGAAGTAAAAACTATGTAAATCCTTCCCCTTTTTGTAGATACAATTGTTCAACAATTTAATAATAATAATGCATTGGATTTCTACAGCGCATTCTGCATTATTCCTTCATCCCACACTGGGTAAAGGTAAGCTACTATTGTAGCCACAGCTGCCCTGGGGCAGGCTGACAGAAGCGAGGCTGCCATTTTGCGCCATCGACCCTCTGACCACCACCAACCATCCACCAACCATCCACACTCACACCAGAACCAGACTAGGCCATGTGGGTGAAGTGTCTTGCCTAAGGACACAACAACAGTTTCTCCTCTGTTCATCTCACTCTGGCTCCTGAGGTTCCTCTGCGGTCTCCCATCCAAGTACTACCCAGGCCCAACCCTGCTTAGCTTGTGAGATCTGACGGGATCAGGCTTTGGCCACATATATAAGCTACATTACACAATAACACTAACAATGTCAAAGTAAAAAGTACATTGTGTGTGACTGAATCAATATACAACGACTCAACTGAAACATTCTCAATCTCTTCATTTTAGACTGTTGAGTAACTCATTACAAAAGTAACTTACTGTACTATGATCCACTTTTCAGTAACTAAGTAGTGTTGACAATATAGTACTTGTTGCAATCTGAATTGCTTTTATATTCTATTGAAACAGACACTTCAGGACCAAAACAGCACTAAAACACTGTCTGTGGGCTTAAAGGAGAAAAAAAAAAAAAATACTCTGAGGAAAATGTGATGTGACATACATAGGTGTACCCTAATATAAAGTGTTACTCATTACAGTTCCATAAATGGCTCACTGCCAAATAAAAACAGCACAGTCGCTAAAGTTCAATTGGAGTTGTTTGTTAGACGTACGGTTATTTACAAGGATAAACCACAGAAGCTTCTTTATCAAATGTGTGGAGTCAGCTGTGTTTTGACTCTGACACTTCTGCTCTCTCTTCTGTGACTGGTCGTCCCGTTATCATCCTCACTCCTCATTATCTCATCAGCGCTGAACTGCTCTGAATCACACGCTTCACGTCTGCGTCTGCCCTCCGGAGACCAGCGCAGCCCGAGCGGAAGAACCAGCCTCGAGCCCGGAACACCAGAGTCTAGCTGCAGACCCCCATCAGGCCCCGCAGACCCCCAGACTCTAGACCCTCTAGATCCTCCAGACTCTCTAGACCCTCTAGACTCTCTAGACCCTCTAGACCCTCCAGACTCTCTAGACCCTCTAGACCCTCCAGACCCTAGACCCTCCAGACCCGCCCCAGACCCTCCAAACCCTCGAGACTCTCCAGACCCCCCAGACCGTCCAGACCCTCTAGACCCTAGACCCTCTAGACCCTCCAGACCTCTAGACCATAGACCCTCCAGACTCTCTAGACCCTCTAGACCCTCTAGACCCTCCAGACTCTCTAGACCCTCCAGACTCTCTAGACCCTCTAGACCCTCTAGACCCTCCAGACTCTCTAGACCCTCCAGACTCTCTAGACCCTCCAGACTCTCTAGACCCTCTAGACCCTCTAGACCCTCCAGACTCTCTAGACCCTCCAGACCCTCTAGACCCTCCAGACTCTCTAGACCCTCCAGACCCTCTAGACCCTCCAGATCCTCCAGACTCTCTAGACCCTCCAGACTCTCTAGACCCTCCAGACTCTCTAGACCCTCCAGACTCTCTAGACCCTCCAGACCCTCCCCAGACTCTCCAGACCCTCCGCCGGCTCACTGAGAGGGTAATGAAGACGGGCCGAGCTCTGCGTGTGCACCGGCCTGGATAATGAAGCGTTTGAATGTGTCTGTGAGAGGAATGATCAATGGGCTTTTGGCCGCGGCGGGAGCGTGCGCTGAATGAGAACACGCTGGGACGGTGGTGTTCCAGGGTAAAGGTTTTGTTTTTGTTTTTGAGAAGAGCTGAGGAACAGAAACAGGTTTGGAAGTAAATGTGAAAGATGTGCAGCAGTGACAGGAACAACACTGCAACAAATGAATTTCAAGACCAGTTAAAGTTGCTTGATTCTAGGATGTAAACCTAATTGCAAGCATTCTGACTCATTTAATATTGATTTATTGTAAAGACATAGATTCATTTCCTTGTTTCACTTTTTGCATTGAGTTTTGTGAAAATGAAGCTGAATTCCTGGTTATCTGAATGTAACTGTTGTGTACATATAAGTTACACACGGACCTGATCAGTTTTATCAGCAAGTGAAGACTTTTCAATGCTCAGGAACCTTGCAGCGGATAAACGCCACTAATGTGTGGATTCAGAGAGAAGAGCTCAAAAATAAAATAAAAATATCTATGACAAACATACCTTATTATTTCCGTGTCTTAAAAATACTCTGTTACATCGTGAGTTTCATTTCAATCCAGCACGGCCACTGTGGATTTTACGTCATCTGAAACGGCACCATTTACAGCAGTTTGCCACTACAGATCCTGTCAGTACACTTCTCAAAGATGGAAATTCACCTAAAATACAACAATTGCTGCAGTTTGAATTTTCAGCCTGGATGTCACACTTTATAGTCCCACTTTTACAGAATCACCCATTTGCCAATAGGGTTTAGAAAACTGGGCTTCATTCATGAAAATGTTTATGCGTAACCTTCACTTTAAGAAGCTGCTGAGAAAGCTCTGTCAGATTCACGACGAGTTCAGAAGAAGACAAACTCCTTCTCAACAGCCTTTATGACAAATTTACCAAACTCCAGCTATGAACAGTATTACATAAAAATAAATACATCTTCCGACTATCGTTAATTCAAAACTTCAACTTCTTTTAAAAATGCACAAACACATGAACACACTCAGAGGAAACATGTTCAAGTCACAGATGGATTGAAACAACGCTGGGATTCTGCCGTTTCCCCCACACGTGTGTTTTACAGCGATACTGGATCAGTTTGACATGTTTTTATTGGACTAAAGACGTCAGAGCCTGATCTAACCTTTTGACTGCTCTACGTAGAATCAGACGTGAAGCTCCTTCAATCTTTTCAACAAATCTTAATCAGTCAAGTCACAGCAACATTTAGCACAAAACACAAAGCGACAGATAAACAGGCTAAATATTTGTATGAATAAAACATGCATTTTCCTCCAAATGTGTCCTTAGTATGTGACCTGTCCATGAGTTAGAACAATACTACTTTCCACATTATTTTTTTTTACAAATCTGCAAAAAAAAAAAAAAAAATCAAGATGAAGTTCTTCAAATGTTTGTTAGTGACGTGTGTTTTACAGCTGCTTCATGAACGCTCGGTGTACATGATGCAGCACTATCCTAATAAACTCTGAAAACAACACAGCACATGTTATTTGTAGCACACCAGCTTGTCTAGCTATGTGTCAGTGTCAACACAATCTTGTGTTAAATAATTCAGTACATTTCAAATCTATGTGCTACTCTTTCTTAGCCACCTGGTACACAGCGCTTCAGTTCATGGTGGAGGTCTTTGTGTTGTATCACACTACCTGGTCAGTTAGTAAATGTGTTGTGTATCCTGTAACATGATTGGTTAACGTGTAGGGTAAATTAGCCTATGGAATGCTGAGTTTATTCATTGAACTGCATGTTAAACATGTTTCAATATATAATTTAGTGCTACATTTATGCATCTAAGCCAAAATACCACAAAATGTGTAACATTGAACACTCAAATGAAGAACCTAAAATACACAATAAAAAAAAAACATCTTTTGGAGAACAAATTGGTCAAAATAGCTGTTTATTGAACTTTGTGTGTAAAATGTGATTAATCGCTGACCAGGTCTATTACTAAGTTAACACAAGTATGTGTAATTTGTCCAGCAATGTGATTGGCAACAGGTTAACACAAACATGTTGTGCTAGTTTCTGATCTCGATACAAGATCCAACATAAAAGAACTGTGTGCACCAAACACACTGGAACGTCTGTATGAGTAGAACAAACAGAGTGACTCGACCTTTCCCCGCTCTGCTGTAGATTGTGCGTTTAAAAGGGATCAGTGCCCTCCACACTGCCCCCTACAGTCTGCTGAGCAAAGACCTATTCTTCTGTGAAATGTGTTTCATGGATCTGAAACAGCCGAGGCCAAAAGTGACGCTGTTAAATGAAACAAGCGGAAATACTTTGCTTTAAAAGCAGCCAACGGTAACAGAAGAAAGGACTGGGATATAACTGCCACAGCAGTACACTAGCTTGGATTCAAATGTAAAGTAAAGAGTGTCAGTCTGCTATAAACACAGGCTATAAGGCTTTCTTGTAGGGGCAACTCACAAAAAGACGCAGTGGTTGGAACAGGACATTGGGGACAGAAAAGGGGGCAGGTTGTCTTCTGTTGTGACTTTCAGCCATTCATAAGCTCAATATAAACAAGTATTCACCACCGCGTTGACCAGTAGACTGAAGCTTTTCATGTCAACACGTTCACTGACTCACCTCTTCTTCACATCCTTCACACGTCTAAAGTCCTGCTCTGGTCCTGATGTACAATCACAAAGTCAGCTGTCCCATCTTCCTCCTCCATCACTCTGTCCATTATAACTTCATCTCCTGCTTCAAAACTTGGGCATCGGACGTCCTTGGAACTAATATTACATAATTTTATGTATTTAGCGAAGAAGATTGCATGATTTAGAAAGTAATTTTAGATTCAGATCATTGTCTTGTGGCTTTGATCAGTGGCTCGTTATTGTGTTGATTAGGCAATTATTCTATTAACATTAGGCTCTGACTGAAATGCAAACACCAGCTGTCTCCATAGAGATGAATAAAAAAGGGCCATATAGAAGGCAACCCTGGATTGATGCCTCAACATTAGCATTAGCATTAGTAGTGAAACATGTCTGGTAGTTAAAAGCATAGATATATAAAGAGTAGATGCCGCAATGGCTGCCTCAGCGCGAGAAATGCGGCGGCCATCTTGGCGCGGTCACCCGCTCTACTCAGTGCAGTGTATTTGAACGGCGCTACACAAGTTCTGTGCGGTTTATCAGTCATAACTCTGTGAACACTAAACGGATTTTCACACGGATTTTTTTGCTGAACACGTCACACATGTAGCTATGACACAAGGCAATTATAATAATAATAATTCGGCGAGTTTGATTATTTATCGTGGTCTTAAAAGCAAAAGAATGTTCTGATATGGGTATTAGACATATGGTGAGTGTTTAAATAATGACACTATAATGAGTAAATGCATCAAGATTATGATAAAAACGATTTAAAAATGATCAGCAGATATTTTATTCCAAAATATATATAAATATATATATTATTATATTTACTAATTATATAAAAATCTAATTATATTTACACCAAAAGTCATTCAAAGACATTACAAAACAAATGTTTGACTTGATTTAAATCAAGTTTTTCGTTTTTTAATAACACTTTGATAAAAAACATCAGATAAATGATAAAACAGTCTGTTTGATCAGTGATGTTCTGTTCAGATCAGACTTTGTATTTTCACTTTATGGAGAAAAACATGTCTAAAATTAGAGCACAAATTAAGTAGATAATCATTTGACATTTTGCTCATTGTAAACCACATTATAGATTCAGTCACAGTCAGACTTTATTCTGGTTCAAATCTGTGGAACTGAACAAGCCTCAGTGTCTTTAATGACAATTCACTGCAACAGCAGCAATGTTTCTTTTACATGTTTGTGTTGTAACAGAATGTCTATAGATAATTTTAAGTGGTATTATTAATCACAATATTTATGTATTTACCCACCACAGCATTAAATACACCGCGCCAAGATGGCCGCCGCATTTCTCGTCGGCGCCCATAGGTTTTAGCGGTTATGCGGTATCTACTCTTTATATATCTATGGTTAAAAGCCTGTCTTACTTCCTTTAGCAGAGGAACTTCTGATGCTAACTTACAGCAGTAAGGAGCTAGGAGACATCCCACAATAGTCTGATTTCAGGGCAAATTAGAATTTCAATATGTGGTGGCACTTTATCAATAGACTTCAAACACACATACAGGGAATCAGTCAAAGTAGAAAAACACTTATTTTGTTAATGAAATGTTTATGATTAATAAATAAATGTATAAGATGCCATTTTAAAAACTGTTATTCAAGATGACGACAGAACTGGCAGAGAAAGAGTTAACATGTATTTATCCATCTTATAGACTGTAGAACCCAGCCAAAGACAAGTACTGACGCTACCTGAGCTAACACTGTGCTAACACTGAGCTAACACTGTGCTAACACTGAGCTAACACTGTGCTAACATTGAGCTAACACTGAGCTAACACTGAGCTAACACTGTGCTAACACTGAGCTAACACTGTACTAACACTGTGCTAACACTGTGCTAACATTGAGCTAACACTGAGCTAATACTGTGCTAACACTGAGCTAACACTGAGCTAACACTGTGCTAACACTGTGCTAACACTGGAACAGTTGAAATCTGAACTAAACACTTAAAGTAGCACATCAACAACATCAGAAAACTTTCAATTGAAGCAGTTAACTGTAAAGTAAAACCAAAAATCGACATGTTTAAGTGGTTTGTTTGCAAATGGAACTTACAATAAGCCATTAGCACAATGTTAGCTAAGTAGATGACCATAATAGCGTACATTAGCATTAGCTGTTTCCTGTTTTTCCCACTTGGGTTTTGTCAAGAACCAATCAAAACTTGCCTCCTTATGTAACACGTTTAATCTACACAAAACAAACTAAACAAAGCACATTAGCAACAGCCACATTAGCAAGAGCCACATTAGCAAGAGCCACATTAACAAGAGCCACATTAGCAAGAGCCAAAGTGTGATATTTTCAGTGCATCTTCTTGTTTTGTCTGCATTTGCCTTTTACCACATTGTTCCAAATAAAAAGTGTCCAGTAGCTCGTTTATTTAACTTGTAAAGATACGGACAATAACAAGTGACCACTCAGACGCCCAGTCAGTTCGAGCTACAGCTAGCACAACATCTGACTCTTGAATAGCCCCGGTGAGTAGTCTAGCTCATTTTTGATTCAGTAAGTAGATGGCAATGTAGATTTAATGTTGGCAAAGGCTTTTATATATTATTTTTCCACACAAATCTAACACAGTGCTTTGCATTTTACACCTCCAGGCCAGGAGCCAGGACTTCCCAAAAACTCAGAAAAACAGTAACAAGGAACCTTTTGAAATCTTGGCACAATGTTACTTGAACTATTACAGAAAGTCCTCTGAAAATGTTTGAGTTTGTGAGTTTTTCTTGTGGACATTTTGTATAAATGTGAGTGTCTGTGGGCTGCAGTTTGCCTTGGTGTAATCTTTACAATGCCATATCTCTGGTTTTATTTCTCACCACAGAAAACTCAAAACAGAATGACTCTGCAATCACACTGCATCCAGTCTATACTCCAGTCCAGCCTTTCCATTTCTCCAAAAGTAACAAGAGTCACTCACATCCTTCTTTTCAGTTGTTTGGAACTTTTTGGCCCTTCTGAAAAACACAACACAACAAGCAGGAAACCAAGCAAGGATCTGGTGGTTATCAAAAAAATAATAATTTTACACTCTTATATAAATACACAACTATAGGGAAATAAATGTAGGTACATGTCCTGTGCTTACCCAACCTTATTTACCAGTTCTTCTTTTGGTGCGTTCAGAACGGACAGTCAATATGAACCTGTGTCTTGAGGCGTCCAGTGAATTGACATGTAGCACGTTGAAATGTGCTTGTTCAGTCGTCTACTGATGCTGCACTTTGTAACGGCGACGCTCCAACCTGCGGCGGACGCTTTGGCCTCAAAGGCGTCGACGCTCGATTTGGGCTCTGCTGAACTTTCAAGCGTCAAACGTCTGTGTCTACCAATCAGACGGCATGTCACTACGTCCTGTGACATAGTGGCTCTCACATCAAGAGGAAAGACTGACTGCTAAAATCTTTTACTAACTTTATTAATGAAAGGTTGCTTGTTTTGGGCTTTTTTCAGAGACTTGGTCGCTTGTTGCTCTGAAAACCTGGCAACACAGCAAAACAGACAGTAAGGAACATGATCTGGACTGAGAAGGAGCTCACATGGATCTATTAAAATGCTCGTTGTCGTGTTTAAACCACTGATGTATGACGTAGCAATGGAGGAGGACAGAGACAGAGCTGCCTGGAGGAGGAGACAGTTGTGCTATCGGGTAAGCTACATTTCATAGAGGGAAATGCTCATTGACACAAACAGTGGAAACAAGTCAAAAAAGCTCCACTGTCAGCTAAATACAAGAGTTTATCACTGTGAGAAAACAAACGTTCTTCTGCTAAATCAACATTTGTGAATGTAATTTCAACCCTATGACCATTAAAGGTTTCATTCAGGTTCAGACGTGATCCAAACAGCTGCTCTCCTTCTGTTTTGTTGTTTGATTCAAAGAAGTTTCCCCAGCTAATCATATAAAGAACGGGTCTTTCTGCATGACGCATACGCAGCAGGGCGGAAAGTGACGTCGACCGAAAATCCCTAAATGCAGCAAGCCACCGCAGCAAGTCTTTTGCAAAAAAAAAAAACGGGAACGCAAGTTAGTGCGTCTGAGCGTTAAAAGTGTCCCCGCCTCATTGGGCAGTTGGAGCGCTTCAACGCGCAAAATTGGACGCTTTTACGCTGCCTGCACATGTCAGTGACTACGTGAACACTCAGGTTGGTCTCATGATGCCGGTCACATACATTTGCATGCTCCAGTCTCAGGGTGAGTGGCCATCGCACCCAGACAGATTCAGATCAGGACTGGAGGCAGCGTGAGCCTGATGTTGTGCCTCCTTTACAAACAACCTCAGATGAGAGCAACGAAACAGCGAGCTACATCGAGCTACAGCGAGCTTCATGGAACTATGTTTTGCTTCTCGACAGAAAGAGAAGCATAAATCGTACTCACTGGTGTTGGAAGTTGATTGGATCGGATTCCTCACATCAGTTAGACTTGTGCTTCTTATCTGAAACACACAAGATCGCCTATTCAGCATTAGAACTTCTACACACGGCATCACAGCAGTGGGTGGCAAAACGAATACGAGTCAATAGACAGAAACAGCATTTTCACCTGAAAGAGTCAAAACACACACAAAAAACAGCTACAGACTTACATACATTCCTGCTTAATATTGAGTTTGTATGTGACATCAGGTAAACAGTCGCAGAAAAGCAGAAAAACAACAGGAACCTTTTCTGTTTCTCTCACTTTTCTCACTCAAACAAACTTTAGAATCACACACTTCAAATGATTCACTTTCAATGCTTTAGGGCCTCATTCATGAAAGTCTTCTTAAAATCTGTGTAACTTCCACTTTAAGAAGCCGCTGTGAAAACTCTACGTGTGATTCATGACGAGTTCGTAACGAACCAAATTTCTTCCTAACAGCCTTTACGCCAAATTCACCAAACTCCAGCTACGAACGGTTATTTACATCAAAATGAATAACTTCCTTATATGGCACATCTGGGCCGGCCCAGCTGTAGCGGAGGTGCACTGTCAGAGCACAGAGGCTCTGGTCCTGGGGGGACACAGGTCCTGAGTCCTGTGGGGGTTAGATCACAGAGGCTCTGAGGCTGGGACAGGCTGCTGCAGGTTTATTAAAGGAGTTATTTTTCTGCATAACTGAAATAGTTTTTGTTTCTAAAATTATTTTATACAGTAATTTGCAAAAATACATAACCTACAATCATGTAGGAATTACAATTTTGACTGAACTAAATAAGAAATAAAAATCTGGAACAGCTGAGTTTTTGTTCTTACGATGATCCTCAGTGTTCTTAGGACTTGTTCTTACAGACCAACATTTTCCGTTAAGAACAAATTTTGTGAATGCCAAAAATGTTCATAAGGAGCCGTTAATGAATGAGGCCCAATGTCTTTAGTCCAGTTGATGAGTGAAATAAAACCCTAGACCAAGAAAACATGGTCCGAACTTCGACAAATATCCGAGAATCAACTCAAGCGAATTAACCAGTCAAACCTGAATAAAGTCCAAAGCGCCGGTTTTGTTGTTTCTTCATTAAAAAAGAGAACGTCTTGCTCTCGTTCACCTGCCACTGTAAAGTCTGAACCTCCGGGCCACAGAGGAAATTATGCAAACTTAAACGCTTCTTTAGAATTCCAGCTAATTAAAATGGTAATGCGTTGGATGTTTCATTTGTTTCTCGGGATTAAATGAGGAAACCAATGCAAAACGAAACCCCTAGAGTTTTGGTTTTTTTGTTCCATATTGAGCCGTTAAGCTGGTTTTAGTAAAAGAGTCTGGCAAAGTGAGCAAAGTGAAAACGGGAAGAGTTCAACAGAATGTGTACAGTCATGGAGAACCTGGGAGATGCAGCAGTAGTTGTGTGGTTTCTGTTTCAGAAGAAGGTACAGAGTCAATCTACGTTCCAAACCTCGACCCTGGTCATGAATCTCAGGCTGCGTTCGTTTTGATTGGGATCAGGATTTGTTTGTCTGGATAGTTCGATTTGATTGGGTAAAATGAGTAGTCCAAAATGTCCAAATCTGGTTCGGTTAAAGAGGTTGAATTGTTTGTTTTGTGAACGCAAACGGGCCGAGAGCGAAACATAACAAATGTGTGTTACGCAAAAACACATGAAAGAAAGAGAAGGACAGGGAAGGATTCATCATAAATAATATGATCATGTGACTCTAGGCCTATATCACCGTTTTCTCCTGGTATTTACAAAAAGAACACAGTTAGATATAACCAAACAACAGAAAGTAACACTACAGCTAAAATTGTCTACATTCATTCATTATTTAGTGCAGCTGGGCAGCGATTAATCACATGCTTAAGCTGCAATTAATTGCATTTTACGCACAAAGTTCAATAATTAGCTATTTTAACCTATTTTTTCTCCAAAAGATGATTGTTTTAAGTAAATTTAAGGTTCTTCATTTTGTAGAGTGTACAGTTCTGCACATTTTGTGTTATTTTGGCTTAAAAGCATAATTTTAGCACACAATTATATTTTTAAAAATGTCTCATTTTTTGTTCAATGAATAAACTCAGTTTTACATAATAATACAACTCAGTCTCACTAGAGGGCGTACTTTTACCACAACACAAAAACAGTGTATTTTGACCACGAGTTCACAGCTGTTTTTAGTACTTATGTTACGCCGTACATTTAGCACGATATGAAAAAGAGTCAAAATGACACGAGATTTCACAGTTAAAATAGGACGAGTTTTGGTCTTGTCCATGTGGGGACGTTTTCTTCAAGTGAAACGGGTAAGTTCAGACATAAAGTTACTAAAATGTGTAAGATTAGGTCTGGGGCTTGGGGCAGGTTAAGATTAGAATCAAGATTTCATGAATATTCATAAATAAGAACACGTCTTAACAACCACCATTAAAATGAATGGGGACTGTGACTCGTACTATAATTACACAAAACAGCTGTGAACTCGTGCTAATCATACCTCATTTACATGTTGTGTAATGTCGTGGTTTCTTGTGAGATCAGGCTCAATAATATTACCAATGTTCATCAGTTTAGATATTTTTAGGATCAGAATGGTATTTCATCTTGTTTAGGCTGAACAGATATTTATAAAACCAAACTCATGGTTTTAGCTTTAGCTACTCATAGAACTACAGTTACATAGGTAACTGACATGTTCAGTCCTGATGAAAACCTGGTCCAGTTCTGGGATAGTCCTGGCTCAAACCAGCTCAGTGTCACTAAATACACTGTGGGAAGTGAAACAAGGCCTTTTCAAAGTAAACATCACAAACACGTTGATCGAGGCTGATTCTCCGCGCGCATATTTAATGAGGTGTTTTGCTGTTTAAATCTTTAACGGGCCGTATGTCCGGGATTTTTGGGTCTTTTTGGACGATTTAAAAACTCATACGGAGCTCAAACTCGTCTCTGTCCTGCTGTCCGTACATCAGAGCTATCATCAGCGGAGCAGATCCTCTGTTTGTGGACTGTTCATGAGAGGCAGGAGGAGAAACAGGAGCAGCAGAGCGGGATACAGTCGTTCATGTTTTTGGGCGGAATCACGTGACCTGTGTTAACGCTGCGATAACGCGTTAACTTGCCCAACCCTAATATTTAATGAGCAGAGACAGACCTTTCAGAGCCAGATTTACTCAAATAGATAAACTTTTTGTTACGTTTTACTCTAGTTCTCCTCTTGTCTGAAGTGAAAGTGAAAGTGTTGTCTTTGCTCCGACACACTGGGCCTGTTCATGTGAGTGAAGTTGTGGAATAGATCCATAAAAAAACACAGATCTAATGACCAGCAGTGTGTTGGTTTGAGAAGCATCTGGCTACAGTCTCACCCAAGACCGATCAGAAAAGAGTTATTATGGGGAACTCTACAATGCACCATATACAGTAGAGGAGGTGAGGCATTTCCAGATAGGTTTTGGCTTGTTGAACACCTTTGGTAGAAGTAGTACTGCCAAGGTCAAGACTCTACAGAGAAAAGGTCGGGCTTTTGCTGAAAATCCTGTCCAGAGACTTCCAGACATGTAGAGACAACAATAACTGGAGCAGCCCACAGAATGAGCCCTTGTCTGGGGAACATGTTTAAAAGTGTATTATAAACTCCAAGGTTCAAGCCAGAGTTTATGTCTCTGGGGTTCTGTCTGTTTTGTGTTGTGCACCTTCTAAAGCCAGGCTGAGGTGTCAGACACAACATCTCATCAACGTTATGGAGAAATGTGATTCTTGACAAAGAGTCAGGTGTTTGAGAAAGTGACTTTCTGGTTATTACCCATGATTCATATCAAACACTGTTCTTGATTGGCCAGTAGCTGCTAATATTCAATGTCTGGGGCTTTCCACACACTGGCAACACAACTTAACTTGTGTTTGTAAATCATTATTAAACCCACTAGTTAGTAAACGGTTCCTTTAAAGGAAGAGATGCTCTACTAGTGGTATAACAAAGGTATTACAATCACAAATGAATGTGGGCTGTCAGAGTGGAACAACTCTGACAAAAAATACATTAAAAAAATCCATAAAAAGATAAGAAGTAAAGTCACATTCTCAGACACCTGACTCAAGAATAGTATGTATATACATTGTGGGTGGAGTCTAATGAGAACTGTGTGGAAACAAGTGCATGAGCCTATCACAGTTGTGTCTGTGTCCTGAGCCCTGAACTAAGAAGCTAGATTTGGGGTTTAGTGAAGAAAGTTCTGGGTTAAACCTGGTCTAGTCCAATGAAACTGGATCACTTCCTTTCGAGGTAGATCTTTATAGCAACATGCGGCAAACTCATAACCTGCTCTGGACCAGGATAAACTTGCTCCGGATCAGGATAAACCTGCTCCGGACCAGGATAAACCTGCTCCGGACCAGGATAAACCTGCTCCGGACCAGGATAAACCTGCTCTGAACCAGGATAAACAAACCTGCTCTGGACCGGGATAAACCCGCTCTGGACCAGGGTAAACCCGCTCTGGACCAGGATAAACCCGCTCAGGACCAGGGTAAACCCGCTCAGGACCAGGATAAACCTGCTCTGGACCAGGATAAACCTGCTCTGGACCAGGATAAACCTGCTCTGGACCAGGATAAACCTGCTCTGGACCAGGGTAAACCTGCTCTGGACCAGGATAAGTTTCTGAATAAGTTAAAAGACGAGAGAGAGAGAGCAGAGGAGAAATGAGGAAATGCAAAAGTGATTCCATATTCTTTTATATTATTTTGTGCACATTTGGCTGTGGATCTTGACTTTCACTTAGACAAAGACTTGTCTGAGCTAAAGACACAGCTTATTCAGACTAAGATCGATCCATTAAATCAAGCATGCCCAAACTGCGGCCCGGGGGGCAGATGTGGCCCTTGGACTAATTCTTTTGGGTCTCAGACTTACAGCTACATTGGTACAAATTGCAAAAAAAACAGGGTTTTTAATGTCAAATCTGAGCAATTATTTTATTGTAGTTGCTATGAAAATAGTTTGAACACCCAATATGTGTTAAATGTTTGGTGTCGTCTGCACATGTGTGCTTTACTGTTGTATCCATGCAGGACATTTAAATGAACTCTGTAGTGTAACTTCTGAGTCTGTGATTGATCCAGACTTCTGAGTCTGTGATTGGTCCAGACTTCTGAGTCTGTGATTGGTCCAGACTTCTGAGTCTGTGATTGGTCCAGACTTCTGAGTCTGTGATTGGTCCAGACTTCTGAGTCTGTGATTGGTCCAGACTTCTGAGTCTGTGATTGGTCCAGACTTCTGAGTCTGTGATTGGTCCAGACTTCTGAGTCTGTGATTGGTCCAGACTTCTGAGTCTGTGATTGGTCACTTAAGCTCAGACTTCACTTGTAGCTGCAGTGTTAGATTTTAGATTTTAATACCCGTATATTTCACTAACCCTAACCCCGCCCCCTGCTCTGACACGGCTTCATGGAGAAAATCCAGGGTTAACAGATTCATTTGTGAACTCGTTGTGTAGGAGAGTTTATCCAGAGCGGCTCAGTCAGGATCAGTTCAGCGACGTTCATAATACAGGCCTCAGGGCTTCACTGGACATGTCCACTTTAGCTCGGCACAGGCTTTCTTCATTTTGCCCATCACTACCAGGTCTAAACTGACCCATTATAGTGACTTGAAGCCTAAACTTACCTGTTAAACACAAAGAAAATGTCCCTATGTGGCTTCAACCAGAATCGTGTTAATGTTGCACTATAAATGATCGTATTTATTTAACAAAACGACCTGAAACGGTGCTCATCATACACTATTTATGTGTTGTAGTATGAATACTCTATATATCCATGTGGCAGAGACAGGTACTGTGTTGTGATCTGTAAAGTGCTTTGTGTCTTCATCACAACCCTATACTTACTGTAATAGTTGTTTTCTTTAGAATCAGATCCATCTCCCACAGAGTCACACAGGCCTGCCCTCCATCTGTACACAAACTCTCTCTCTCAGCCAGTGCACACGGGTCACAACCAGTCCAGCCAACACAGATTACTCTGCCTCTCTCCTGACCCGCCCCAACAGTCCACACTCCAGCCCCGAAAGTTTCATTTCACTTCAAACTTTCAAGGGCGTCCGTGTTCCGCTACAAGGCTGCACAAAGTCATCAAAGAAGAGGACGTTTTGTGAAGTTTTAACTTTAATGAGATCCCAAGATGCAGCTAAGTGGGGCCGTGCGAGCTTTTAAAACAGACTCAACCATCAGCGACGGAAGAATGATTCAAAACACTGGCTTTGACCAAAAGGAATGTGTGAGAGGAGCAGGGTCATAGCTGTAGATCTGAGGTTTGAAGTGTTATGGTCATGTTTCATCAGCGATTCCAAAGTGTGTCGTGAAAGCACATTTAGCATAACCTTAAAGGAACTGTATGTAAGATGTGATCTGAGTTGAATAAACATGACCTGTGTGTTCAAATCGAATCTGATTTGACTGGAAGTCATTGTAAATCTGACTTATTCTTCGTTCAAAAAGCACTGGACGTGATGTTCTTTTGTTGATCTTTCTATTTGGTGTTTTGGTTCTCAAGAGGATTGTCCAATCAGAGAGCACAATGAGCCTCACATGACTCTCTCATTTGCATTGCCAGTTTGATTTCGTAGAGCCTGAAACTGATTTTCAAATCAAAGCATGGTATTTTTGTACAGCCCAAAATCACAACAACAGTCGTCTCTGAGGACTTCCCAAGATTATTAATTTAGCAAACATGAATCGTAGGAAATGAAAATAAAACAATACACATTCAATGAAACAGAAGTCGTGACTGATCAAGAATGTCAAAGCAGATTATTAGTAGAGCAAATGAATAATTGGCCATAGCATCCCCTGTCCTTAGACCCTCCTTCTGTCTTTAGTCCCTCCTTCTGTCCTTAGACCCTCCTTCTGTCCTTAGACCCTCCTTCTGTCCTTAGACCCTCCTTCTGTCCTTAGACCCTCCTTCTGTCCTTAGACCCTCCTTCTGTCCTTAGACCTCCTTCTGTCTTAGACTCTCTTCTCTAGACCCTCCTTCTGTCCTTAACCCTCCTTCTGTCCTTAGACCCTCCTTCTGTCCTTAGACCCTCCTTCTGTCCTTAAACCCTCCTTCTGTCCTTAGACCCTCCTTCTGTCCTTAGACCCTCCTTCTGTCCTTAGACCCTCCTTCTGTCCTTAGACTCTCCTTCTGTCCTTAGACCCTCCTTCTGTCCTTAGACCCTCCTTCTGTCCTTAGACCCTCCTTCTGTCCTTAGACCCTCCTTCTGTCCTTAGACCCTCCTTCTGTCCTTAGACTCTCCTTCTGTCCTTAGTCCCTCCTTCTGTCCTTAGTCCTCCTTCTGTCCTTAGTCCTCCTTCTGTCCTTAGACCCTCCTTCTGTCCTTAGACCCTCCTTCTGTCCTTAGACTCTCTTCTGTCCTTAGACCCTCCTTCTGTCCTTAGTCCCTCCTTCTGTCCTTAGACTCTCCTTCTGTCCTTAGACCCTCCTTCTGTCCTTAGACCCTCCTTCTGTCCTTAGACCTCCTTCTGTCCTTAGACCCTCCTTCTGTCCTTAGACTCTCCTTCTGTCCTTAGTCCCTCCTTCTGTCCTTAGTCCCTCCTTCTGTCCTTAGTCCCTCCTTCTGTCCTTAGACCCTCCTTCTGTCCTTAGACCCTCCTTCTGTCCTTAGACTCTCCTTCTGTCCTTAGACCCTCCTTCTGTCCTTAGACCCTCCTTCTGTCCTTAGTCTCTCCTTCTGTCCTTAGACCCTCCTTCTGTCCTTAGACTCTCCTTCTGTCCTTAGACCCTCCTTCTTGGCAGGAAAAACTAAAAAAAAACCCTAAGGGAAAAAGAGAAACCTGGAGGAGAACCACAGTGAAGAAGGGATCCACTCCCATGGATGGACAGGCTGTAGATGTAACTAAGACTAAAGTTATAGAGTTTATGTTTGTAGAGTCCATTAGCAGAGGGAAACGACTTGTCTAGCAGGACCAGGACAGGCCAATCCTGGAGAGGGAGGTGGGGAGGAGGTCTAGAAAGAGGAGAATGTCCAGCTTCAGTGGTCCGGCCCACGTCACTGGAACAGCAGTTCCTGACTCATGATTTTATTTTCCTGATTTTGAACCATGAGTCAGGAACATGTTTGAGTTTGAACTGATGTTGCACCTGGACACAGACACAACTGTCTGCGATAGGCTCAGGCACTTGTTTCCACACAGTTCTCACACAGTTCTCACACAGTTCTCACACAGTTCTCAATCACAGATAAACTGGAGTTAGTTAGTGATTGTAATACCTTTTTTAAGCCACTAGTTATGCATCTTACATATGGTTCCTTTAAAACCACTCATTGTGCATCTTACATACAGTTCCTATTAGGTACTACTGTAGGCCTTTTCCCACTGTAGGAACTTTTTCCAGTTCTTAGTAGTTTATTAGTTCCTGTCCCCATTTTTTGAGCATTCACACAGAGGAGGAACTATGGACTGGGGCCACACTTCAGGGACTTCTTTAGCTCCTGCTCTGGGACAGGTACTTTTCAGTCAGACCAGGAACCTTTTGGTGACACAAACACATTAACTTTGTTTAGAAACATGTTTTATACTTCTTCACATTTAGATCAACTGTTCTTATCCTCAAGAAAAATTAAAAGCAATAAATCACAAATATATTTATTTTAATTTGTAAATAGTAGACTATAAAACTATTATTAGGAATAACAGTAAATAATGTGGTTTCATTGTTCATTTCAGTGTCTAACTCTGCGACTGTCCAGGGTGTTCCCCGCCTAAGGCCCAAAGTCACTGGGATAAGCTCTAGTCACCTGCGACCCCTAATGAGATTAAGCTGTAGAAAATGAATGAATGGATGTTCATTTCAGTGATGTTTTTAACTTTTGTAGTTTATAGTTTTAAAAAGACAACTTCCTCCTCATTCATGACACGTTCTTACGTACAAATGTGTTCTGAACGGAAAATCCTAAAAACTCCTAAAAAACTGCTGTTTCAAAATTGTATTTCTTATATAATTCAGTCAAAAATTGTAATTCCTACATGATTGTAGGTTATGTATTTTTACAAATTATTGTATAAAATAATTTTAGAAACAAAAACTATTTCAGTTATGCAAAAAAATGACTCGTTTAATAAACCTGCAGCAGCCTGTCCCAGCCTCAGAGCCTCTGTGTTCTAACCCCCACAGGACTCAGGACCCTGTGTCCCCCCAGGACCAGAACCTCTGTGCACTGACTGTACACCTCCGCTACAGCCTCTGCCCCCTCCCCGCGCCCCCACACGCTCGTTCTACCGCGACATGAAACGCGATATAAACGGCAAAAGCCCAGCGTTATTTCAATACATCTGTGACTTGAACATGTTTCCTCTGAGTGTGTTCATGTGAGTTTGGACATTTGACACTGACGTTTTTAGTGAGCGATAGTCGGGAGACGAGCTGCTGCACTTCCTCCTCCCTGTTCCAGCAGAAATCCTGTGAGTCAAATCCTGCGGCCCGCCCTTTTTGCCATATAAGGAAGTATGCATTATTCATTTTGATGTAAATAACCGTTCGTAGCTGGAGTTTGGTGAATTTGGCGTAAAGGCTGTTAGGAAGGAATTTGTCTCGTTACAAACCCGTCATGAATCACACGTAGAGTTTTCTCAGCAGCTTCTGAAAGTGAAAGTTACGCACAGATTTTAAGAAGACTTTCATGAATGAGGCCCTTTGTTTTTCCAACTCCACATAATGACTTATTTAAAGGTTCCAGACTTTACAGATGCTAATGTTAATGTTAATATTAATGTTAGATCCACTTTTAGAAACTGTTGCTGTGTGAACACAAACATGGGGACAGTTCCTCTGACTAAACAGGTACTGGAGGCTTGTTGGGACTAGTTCTTAGTACTGTCATCTGGGAAAACGCCTATTACTTTTAAGCCAATCAGTGCTTGGGAAAATCGTGCAGAAAACAAACCCTCTGGTGGCAGTTGGATCGCGTTTGTGTGAATGTTCTGTCACATCAGTGCGCTCCAAAGAGACTAAAGAGTATTGATTGAAATAGATAGAATAGACTGAGAGTTAATCTTCAGGTTTACTGTCTACTGTGTACTACCTTACTTTGAAGGAACCATAAAGGGTTTCAAAAGGTATTACACCGATTGAGTGCAACCTATGAACAGGAAGAGTAAGGGCTGAGTCAGACTTGATCCAAACAGCTGCCTTTGTCCAATCAAATAAGTTTTCCTCGACAGCATCTCTTTCTGCAGGTCACATGTCCAGTAGAGTGAACTAAAACCTAAAAGATATGTGCTCATCTTCAAAGAGACTGTGTGCTTTCAGGGTCTTGGTGGTTGCATCACTAGACTGACATGGTCTTGATCAGAAAGTGCAATAATGCCTAGAATCATTTCAACCAGAAAGTGTAGTGCCTTGATAAAGATTCAGTTCATGTCTTTGTAAAATGATGCAACAAGTGAAATGTACAGCTCTTAAGTGAAATGTACAGTTCTTGAAAAAAAAGATTGAAATGCTTTGAAAAACCTTCACTTCAAGGTACAACATGTTCGTGAATGTCTTTGCTTGCTTTGTGGGGAGCATCAATCCAACAGGACACAAAGAGCGGTTAAAAGAGTCTCCATCTCTGAGTTTGAAAATGTTAAATATAGTTTGCAGTACACAGCGATCATGAGCTAAAATACACGTGCAGCCACTGATCTATGAACACACACTATTGTATACTAACTACAACGATGTCTGAAAAGTCAAGCTGCCGGCCCAGATGATGGTGCAGTTCTACAGGACCTGAGCATCTCCAAAAAGCAGTGTTCTCACCCTGGACGTGGACTTTTTTTGAGTCACCCCTCTTGAGCGTAAACTTGTGCAAGATTTGGCCGAATGTTCATAAAAATACAAGTACTGAGCACTATCAACAGTGTAATTTATTAGAGTTTATTTTAAGTCTCTTCTACAGTCCACAGTATTTGATACTGTGGACCTTCAGATTTGAATTTCTTGTCTGGAGAAATGTGTTCACATCAAAACTTGAGGATTGCTCTTTTTCTGTGCACCTGGGCCCTTATAGGTCAGATACTGCCCAGCATCCCACAGGGTTCTATCCTGGGTCCACTGCTGTTTTCTTTCTATATGCTGCCTCTGGGATCTTATTTAAAAAAAAAACATTTCTTTTCATTGTTTTGCAGATGATGTGCAAGTTTACCTGCTCTTAAAACCCAGCACAGATCGTGTTCTTGCACTACACAACTGCATCCAGGATGTTAAAGACTGGATGGTATTCTTTTTTTTTTTTTTACGTTAAATGAATCTAAAACTGAAATCCTGGTGTTTGGCAAAAATTCTGATGTCAAATTTTGTTTGGGGCCAATAAGTAACTTTTGCCACCAATCTGTCAGAAATCTTGGTGTGATTCTTGATGGTTCCTTCAACCAAGTAGCCAAGTGGTCAGAGCTTGTTTTATCAATTGTGCCTGTTGAGTAAGGTTAAACGGTCCCTTCTTTTCAGTGACCTGGAGCGTGTCATTTATGATTTCATTACCTGCCGCTTAGACTATTGTAACTCTCTGTACGTGGGATTGGACCAGGCCTCCATTCATCGTCTGCAGTTCGTCCAAAATGCTGCGGCTCGTTTGCTCACAGGCTCCAGGAAGTATGAGCATATTTCTCCTGTTGGCATCTCTGCATTGGCTCCCTGTTAGCTACAGGATTGATTTTAAGATTTTGTGGATGGTTTTCAAATGTTTGAATGAACTGGCTCCATATCTTTCAGAGCTTCTGTCTGTCCATGTTCCCAGTCGAGCGCTGAGATCAGCTGGACAAATGATCTTAGATGTCCCTAAGTCTCGTCTGAAAACTCCAGGAGACAGAGCTTTTGCTGTGGCAGGTCTTAAGCTTTGGAATAATCTTCCTCTGGTGATTGGATCAGCTCCATCTCTGAAAATGTTCAAATCTTTGTTGAAAACCCACTTGTTTGCACAGGTTTTTAACACTGGCTGAACAGATCATTTGTATTTGTATTGTTTTATCTTTGTTTTATGTGCATGTCTTCATTCCATCGTTCCATCTATTCATCTTCGATAAACACACTCTCTTTTGTAATACTTTGTCGTCTTTGCAAGTGAATTTGGTTTTATTGAATCCATTCATACAACACAGTATAAATGTGAATAACCCGGCGGCCCTCATGCCTCAGCCTCCTGCGCTGGTCTGAAAAATAGCTTCATCTCCAACAGATGATCCCATTCATTCATCTTTGATACAGCGCCGGATTGGTGCACTTGTAATTGTCCCCACAGGGAGAGTTTGTCCTGTGCATTTAAACCAGGTTCAGCAGAGCCTCGGGGCAGCCTCAGGAGCAGGACTGTGTGAAAGTATGCATCTGGAAACACCCACAATAACATCCATGAAACACGCATTCCCTGGATCCGATAGGGCTAATATGTAGCTCCTAGCTCCTGGTTCCTAGCCTCTAGCTCCTTCTCTGTGGAGGTCGTCACGAGGTCAACAGTAAGAGCACTAGACAGCTGAGAGAAGAAGACTCAGCTCTGTTTGGAGAATCTGAACACCCTAACCACTGTTTTTTTGTTGTTGTTAATATTCATAAAAATACCACATCTTTACAACCGCCACATATAGACAGATGATGCTTGGTGTAAAGGGTATGTGACTGGATAATGTATTATATTTGTTTGTATTGTTGCTTGTTTATGTCACTGGAAGATACAAATGAACTTCACTACATGTTGTTCTTGTGCAAATGTATAAACTAAACTCAACATGTCTAAGGACTAATCTTGTGAGAGAGTTCTATGTGTGCACACAGTAACGTGACAGGTTGATCTAACAGGAACCCTACCCATTACCATCATTCACTTCTCAAAGTACCTTACATTGTGCTGTGCCTAAACTGTACTAAAGCCATTGCTTTCTTTGCAAAAGAAATGTGTGAGAATCTGTGAGGCAGCGTTCCAGTCAAACAGTCTTGTCCAGTTTACATGTAGACACTCCAGCCTGCTTTGGCCTCATCAGGAGGACAAAGTTGTGTTATGGGGTAAGTTAGCTATGTTAGCCTCTATCTCTCTCCCTTCTTCTGCCTCTGTATGTGATCTGTCTACAGGCAAAACAAAGCAGGGACACAGAGAAGGGCATCAGGGCGTGAAAAGTGTCGTGTCCCTCAACTTCCCTTCGGAGAATTTAGGGCATCAGCTTCGAAAATACAGGACACTTCAACGCAGTCCAGTCTGAACGCAGCATCAGTTTTCAGCTCCCTGTAGTTCTGTGTTCACACTCTTTAGCCCTCCGTCACGTGATCATGTGACAGAAGTATATGTATGTATAATAGGGAGTTCATACCTGAGGAAAGTTGTAAGTAGGAATGGGTATTGATAAGATTTTATCGATATCGATGCCATTATCGATTCCTCTTATCGATCCGATTCCTTATCGATTCTTAAAATAATGTGTTTTATGTATCTAGTTTAAAACAATGTATTTTAACACATTTTAATACATTTAGACAATGATGTGGACTATATTATGACAATTACTAATTAAATATAAGTTAAATGAAAAGCAGAAATAATAATTCAGGCTTAATTTCAGAGCTAGATTCATAAACGACTTTGATATTGATAACACTAATAACGCTATGTAAGGGTGTAACTTTGGCCACGTGAAGTGTTCTACACACATCACACTTTCCCTGCGCTCACCAGGCCTTTGTCTTTCTCTGTGTTACTGTAGTTGTTTGATCCAGAAAGTTGCTCCAGGTGACGGTCTGTGCTTAGAGAGCTTCAGTCTGAGGAGAACGCACAGTGTCTCCAGGATCGGACCGGCTGTGTGTGTGCTAGTCAGGATGCAGGCACAGCACAACGGACTGTCCGTACACGCTACAGAGGGGTACAGCTCGCTTTGAGACCGACAACTCGTGTGCTCCGAGGCGCGGACACAGCTGACAGTTGTGGGACTCGTCAGAGGAGACGAAGGAGAGAGAGAAAGTGAGAGATGTTGCCTAGGCTCAAAGAAAACACACACAAAGTGCGCATTAGGAGCTTGGAAAGAAAGAAAGAGTTTATAGACCCTGATCTGACGGTAGATACATGAGCCTATCCTCCAAACATTCACATTAATGGAGGAAGCTTACCTCCGCTGTCCCGGCGCTGGTGTGTGCGCCACATGTACATGCTGTATTGTCGCCGTTTCTTCTCTTATTTCCTCTGCGCGCTGTGCGTAAACGCGCTGTATCCACGTGAATTGGTGAGAGACGTAGACTTTGCCAAAGCTAAAACTTGTGCTTGTAACGAAACTGAATGTAACAGTCCAGCGTGAGGTTGAAGTATTTAAAGGTACAGCGGCCCAAAGCGGCATCGATAAGAAGAATCGATAAGAGAGGAGACGTACGATTCCAGTGGATTGCTAAAAATAGAACCGGTTCCCAAGTAGAACCGGTTCTCGATACCCATCCCTAGTTGTAAAGGCTGGAATATCTCACAAAAGGAATAAAGACTGAGACCGTGTGCAGAAAATCTGTTCTAGTTTGAAAACATGATAGAAATACATTAGTGCCTCAGGGCCTGTCCCCACGAAGCCAAGCTCAGGCGTTTCAGCACAAATATTTGTCCTGAACCACACATCGTCCCCACGAAGCCGGAGTTTTAGGAGACTGAAAACCAAGATTTCTGAAACCACCTCTCAGGGTGATTTCAAAACTCCGCTTTAGCGTCTCTGCAGTTACGCTGTATCCGGATTTTTTTTTTTCCACGGTGACATCACTGTCCCAGAGTTATGTCTCATCTGCAGAATGTACTGACCTTTGACCTTTATATGATGTTCATTGTGAAAATCTGCGTCTCATTGCACCATAAACCACAGAAGACATCAAGAAAAACAAAGCTAAATCCTCTACAATCTCCATTAAATCCGTATTGAAACGTTGTCAAAATATTCTAAAGATTCTGAAGCATAAATCCACTTCCTGTGTCTCTTCTGTAAGTTTCAGATCCATGTTGTTAATTCAGGATGTTTGTGAAGTTTGTGAAAAGTTCTCTGCTAAGTTTTTGTTTACGTTAAACTTTTTTTTTTTTTTACCTTATTGCGTCACTTCTACTTCCTGTCTGTGTCAGTGTCACAGCGCCACACTCTGGTCAGATATAGGCATTACACCGGATTCAGGCTGGATTTACAGATTCATTTTTACGATAATAAATCCTAAGCCAGCTCCAACTTTACGCAGATCGTTTTTAAAACTCTCCTCGTTTTGTCTTCGTGGGGACAAGGCCTCATTCATGTTTTTGTTCCATATATAATCATGTCTTCATTTGGCAGCAGACCTGGGGACATTCCTCTCTTTCTCCGTTCTTCCCTCTCTTCTATTGTCTATTCTTCTTTGGCTGCTTGTTCTCCTCAGATTAGCAGCTCTCCTTCCTGCGCCAGAATTCTTTTCCTTGTGTTTGCACCATCCTAATGCTCTGTTGGCTCATCGGACATTTGTACAACCAGATAACAGCTCTGAGCAAACAAAAGTACCACGGAGGAGAGGAGAGAGGGAGGAGAGAGAGAGAGAGAGAGAGGAGAGAGGAGGAGAGAGGGAGGAGAGAGAGAGAGGAGAGAGGGAGGAGAGAGAGAGAGAGAGAGAGGAGAGAGGGAGGAGAGAGGGAGGAGAGAGAGAGAGAGAGAGAGAGAGGGAGGAGAGAGGGAGGAGAGAGAGAGAGAGAGAGAGAGAGAGGAGAGAGGGAGGAGAGAGAGAGAGAGAGGGAGGAGAGAGGGAGGAGAGAGAGAGAGAGAGAGAGGAGAGAGAGAGAGAGGAGAGAGGGAGGAGAGAGAGAGGAGAGAGAGAGAGGAGAGAGGGAGGAGAGAGAGAGAGAGAGAGAGAGGAGAGAGAGAGAGAGAGAGGAGGAGAGAGAGAGAGGAGAGAGGGAGGAGAGAGAGAGGAGAGAGGGAGGAGAGAGGGAGGAGAGAGAGAGAGAGAGAGAGAGAGAAAGAGAGAGGGAAATAAAGAGATAAAGAGAGAGATATAGAGAGGGAAAGAAAGAGAGAGAGAGAGAGCAGGGGATGAGTTTGGTCATGTGAGAGAGGGTGGGAAGGTGAAAAGAAAGAAAGAAAGAAAGAAAGAAAGAAAGAAAGAAAGAAAGAAAGAAAGAGGGAATGATAAATAAGAGAGAAAGAAAAAGGAAAAAAGCAGAAAGAGACTGGAGGGGGAGGGAGGGAGAGTGATAGAGCAGAGAGACGGTGTGTTGTGGCCTGAGGGGGAAATGTGACTGAGACAGAAGACAGATAGAGAGAGAAAGAGAGAGGAGGAGAGAGGGAGAGAGGCCTAATGAAGGAGATCTGACAGAGAGAGAGAAGATGGATAGATAGAGAAAGAGAGAGGAGGAGAGAGGCCTAATGAAGGAGATCTGACAGAGAGAGAGAAGACAGATACATCAACACTGTATCTGTTTACTACCACATGCCATGACTTTCTTTCTCTAGCTCACCTCTCTCTCTTCTTTTGCCTCTTTCTTTCTTTCTTTCTTTCTTTCTTTCTTTCTTTCTTTCTTTCTTTTTCTTTATCCCACTCATTCCATCTCTCTCTTTTTCTTTCCTTTCTCTTCTCTTTCTCATCTCTTGCAGTCCCCTCTCTCTCCCTTTGTCTTTCTCCCCTATCTCTTCTTTCTCTCTTCTTTTCCCACCTCTATTCTCTTTCTTTCTTTCTCTCTCTATTTTACTTTCCTTTTCTTTCTTTTTCTCTGTCTTTCTCCCTCTTTCTTCTCTCTTGCTTTCTTACTCTCTCTTTCCTCTCTCCCCCTCTATCTCTCTCTCTCTTACTCCCTCTTTCTTTTTCTGTCTTTTCCCTGTTTCTTTCTTTGTCCTCCTCCTCTCTTGCTTTATCACTCTCTCTTTCCTTTCTCTCCCTCTTCTTTCCTTGTCTCTCTCCTTGCTTTCTCACTCTCTCTACTCACACACTTCTCTCTCTCCCCCTCATTATCTCTCTCTTCTCTCTTTCTTTCTCTCTTGCTTTCTCACGCTCTTTCCTCTCCCTCTTTCTCTATCTCTTCTTTCCATCTCTCCTCTCTCTCTCTCTCTCTCTCCCTTGCTCTCTCTCTTCTTTCCATCTCCTCTCTCTCTCTCTCTCTCTCTCTCTCCATTGCTCTCTCTCTTCTTTCCATCTCTCCTCTCTCTCTCTCTCTCTCTCTCTCTCCCTTGCTCTCTCTCTTCTTTCCATCTCTCCTCTCTTGCTCTCTCTCTCTCTTTCTCTCTCTCTCTTTCTCTCTCTCTCTTTCTCTCTCCTCTCTCTCTCTGTCTCTCTCTCTCTCTGTCTCTCTCTCTCTCTCTCTCTCTCTCTCTCTCTCTGTCTCTCTCTCTGTCTCTCTCTCTCTCTCTCTCTCTCTCTCCTCTCTCTCTCTCTCTCTCTCTCTCTCTCTCTCTCTCTCTCTCTCTCTCTCTCTCTCTCTCTCTCTCTCTCATAAGTTAAAAGTCTCAGTTGAAAATCTTGAGTCCACAGAGTACCAGACTACTGCAGCTGCTGAAGTGCACACGACTAACACACACTCACTCACTCATGTTCTAATTGTGTTCCGAGCGCTGAGTCATGATAGGACCTGACCTCTGAGACGCTGGTGTCAAAGTCCATCAGTCACATCTAACCTTCCTCTGCCGCCGCCCAAGACAAATCACATGAGTTTAGTCAATCTCAGCAGCAGGAGACACACAGACAGAGTGATCAGTCTTTTAGTGTTTTAACCAGAGCCAGAGCTGACTTACACTACACTTCTTCTATTCTAAAAGTCAACTTGTTAAACTGAGCTTCAGCTTTTCAAAATTAAGTTTTGACTCAGGCTGAATTTAGTTTTACATTCAAAATGGTTTATTTTTCCTGTAAAAAGCAAGTTTTACCATCAAAACTCTAACTTTGCAGCTCAGAGGCTTTAGTTCTGATTCAGACACAAAGTCACCAAAGCTTCACTTCAGTCTGTTATTTACATTCACACTTCACACAAAACTGTTTTTATCTTACTTGGCAGGAAAAAAGAAATACACATTTACTGTAAATTTTGAATTGTGAAATATATTTTCTGTCTCGATATTTACACTTTGCTGAAGATAGTTGAGAGACGTCAAACAAAAGCACACAATGTCACACAATTCCATTGAAAATATATTGAGTTTATTTTTGTCCTGCAGTCTGTTTTCTGCTCAGATCATCGTCTTGTTTGAGTCTTTGTTGTTTGATCTTTCTGCTCATGTGATTTTAAATGTTGACGTGATGTGTGAGTTTGTAGATAAAAACTAACAGTGTCAAGACAAAAGTCTTTTATCATGTGTGAACAGGTCTGTGTGTGAACAGGTCTGTGTGTGAACAGGTCTGTGTGTTTTTATCACCTTATAGGGACAACCACCGGACAGCACACTCTACAAGTGGGAACCTGAATTTTTGTCGGGACAAAAATGCTGGTCCCCACAAAAATGACAATGTAATTGGTGAAAATAAGTTCCGAACAACACCCTGTACAAATTTGGGAAAAATCCCCACAAGTCAAAAAACCTGACTTTAAGTGTGTGACTACACACACTGTGTCTATTTTAACAGAATAGCGCGTTTTAGAGGGGGATTATTGGAGACACTCAGTCCGCCTCTGAGGCACTCTGCTCTGGTTTTCTGATATGGGGGGGTCATTGCTCACTCTCATGCCCGGAGAAGAGCACTCATCCCCGGCTAGGTGGATCGGCCTCTGTCCTCCGGAGAACCAGACAATTTTCTCACCCGATTTTAAACACTTTAATTCGGCCTGGGCACTTCTTAGGGGCATGGATGAATGCAGCGTGACCTGCTCTTTAACCCTGGGTGGGTCTTAAGCCAGAGCACCGTGTATTTTTGACAGAATAGCCGGTTTTAGAGAGGGGGAATCCCGGGACATCCAGTCCGCCTCTGGTGCACTCTGCTCGGACTGGGCTTTGGGTTATACACCCCCTGAGTTCCAGAAGAACCAGACAGTTTCAGGCTTGATTTTACCTTGTCTAATAAGATGCTTTGCTTGTTTTAGAGCATGGATGGTGACTCAGATGACCTGTCTGGGTGTACCTCATCGGGCAGCCCTGCTTTTGTTCCTGAATTCAGCGACAGCGACAGCGATGGGGACAGTGGAGATTAATTTAATTCATTCATTTCAACAGAAAGCAACCTGCCAGGAAATTCAAAAAATAGACCCAGGACACACTCAAAAAGCCCAATCCAACATACCAATGACACCCCTTCAGAACAGCAACAAGTACCAGAAAGTAGCTCATCACCTCCTTGGACAGTCCAACGCCAACGTTCACTGTCAGTGCAGGCAGTAAGTACAAAAGCAGATGGGTCTCGCCAGTACAATAAGAGACAATATTGCTTGTTCTGTAATAAAGGATTACTGAAAATAACTCGACATTTGGAGCATGTTCATAAAAATGAACTCGAGGTTGCACAAGCCATGTCTTATAATAAGGGATCAAAGGAAAGAAAAACTCCATCTTGAACATCTTCGAAACAGGGGAAACTTTGCTCATAATGTTGAGGTGTTAAACGGAGAAGCAGGTGAACTTGTTCCCCGGAGGAAACCATCAGTAAACACAGAAGCCCAGGATTACATGCACTGTGTTCACTGCCAAGGCCTATTTAGAAAGAAGATTCTTTTTAAACATGTCTCAAAATGCAAGTTTAAGCCTAGCGGTGAGCCAAATCGAGGAAGAACGCGGTTCAGGCGCTCTGTGCATTTGCTGTACCACCACCTCCGGGTGTCAAAAAGACTTCTGGAAGCTGCTAAGCAACATGATAAATGATAAAGTTTTTCCATAGTGAAAAAAGATCCATGTATTCTAGAATTTGGTGAAAATCTTTTTAGTCGTTTTGGCCATGATGCTGGGAAACATGAGTATATTCGTCAAAACTGAGGGAGTTGGGAAGGCTTCTGTTATGCTCAAGAAAAAACCGGAGCTAAAGACCATTGAGGACCATGTTTTGCCTTCAAATTTCATGCATTTTGTAGAATCTGTGAAATGTGTAGCTGGTTATGACAGGCAAAACAATACATATAAACGCCCAAGTCTGGCTCTCAAATTAGGGCATAGTCTGTCAAAGATTTCAATGTTGGTTGAAAGTCGTTCAAACATCCAGAACAACAGTGTTGCAGCTAAAAATGCCCGTACATTCCGACAAATCTATGAAGCAAGATGGCATGAAATGATATCTGCAGCGTCACTGAAACACTTCAAGAAGCTAAGTTTAATGCTCCACTTTTACTTCCATTCACAAGAGATGTCCAGGTGCTTCATTCATTTCTGGATGCAGAGCAGCAGAAACTTCACTCCACGTTGTCTTCTCAAGTGTCACCCAGGACTGGGCTGGATTAGCAAAAGTCACCCTGACTCAGATAATTCTCTTCAACAGACGGCGTTCCGGCGAAGTATCAAAAATGCCTCTGTCAGCATACATGTCTCCGCATAGCCAGGATGCGCTGGAAGACCTGGGTGATGCACTCTCTGATTTAGAAAAGAAACTGTGTCAACACTTCAGAAGACTGGAGATAGCGGGGAAGAGAGGAAGGAAGGTGCCGGTTCTTTTGACACCAGCCATGCAGGAAGCATTGGATCTTCTTGTCAGCAAGCGGGAGATGTGTGGGGTTGTACCGGGAACAAATACCTTTTTGCCAGACCAAAAGCATGTTCATACTTTCGTGGGTCTGACTGTCTCCGGCATTTTGCCAAGATGTGTGGGGCAAAAAACCCAGAAAGCCTCACCTCCACAAAACTGCGAAAACAAACTGCAACTCTGTCTCAAGTTCTTAACCTGAGCAACACAGAGTTGGATCAGCTGGCCGATTTCCTGGGGCATGATGTAAGAGTCCACCGACAGTTCTACAGACTTCCAGAAGGCACCCTTCNAGACCAGAA